>JANAVB010030818.1:9149956-9324956 GCA_029216955.1 Iris pallida
ACTATACTTATATAGTAGAAATCAGAAATCGTATATTGTTAACCACTCAATATACAAACTTGCTTGCTACCACTGAAGATTTGGTAGGAAATTTAAAAAAAGGACAATGGACAGCTTGAATGTTCTCCAATGTACTTTAGTTTGTGTCTTATGTACTGCTAATATGATCTTGGCCGAATGTATTTCCTTGTTGACATTACCACCATAAATTTGTAGTGCATATCGAGTTTCAGTAGACCAATATTGATAAGTATTGTACCTCCTTGGCATCACAGCTACAATATCATGCACATACTAAATAACAGGTATTACATAAAGTAGGAAAGAATCGAGAACAAGGAGAAGAATTCATTCAGGATTACTACTTGTGAGATAAATTGCATGTTTTAGTGCTCAATGTCTCTAAGTAAGACGGTTTGAAACTGAGTACTGGAGTTTCAGGTTTAAGCCAAAAAATAGTATATTTGTGGAAGATAAGAGAACAATACCTAGACAACCTTGATTTTTCCTAAAAGTTTCTCTTGGTCGCTCATTGAATAACAGAAAACAATTTGTGACAAATATCTTTGGCCAAAAATAAACTGATATGCAGCTAAAAGAAGTACATTCTAACGAAATAAACTATTTGATTGTAATTACAGATTTGTGTGTACACTTATATTATTTTTTTATCTCTGGTTCGATTTCTCTCATGACATAATGCATCAATTCAAGTTCTTTCCCAACAATCTTTCTTATATTTTTAGTTCTATATTCATAGAAGTGGTAGAACGGCACGAGCTTCTACTGATGGGTGCTGCATCGCAATGCTCTCACCTAGTGACAAAACAAAGTTTGTTTCTCTATGAAAGTCAATGTCAAAGGTAATTTTTTCTATATTGTCAAAATTTAAAGTTAAGAAATATATCTGTTAGTCCCGGGGCTTGATCAAAGATGGTAAAACAGATGCAACAAAGATCTACGAAGATACAAATACCAAATAACCCGATTACAATATGGAGGAGGAAAATAAAGAAGAGGAGATCTCTCGTTCTTTCTTGCAAACGTGTTGCAATTGGGACAGAACGAGTTACAATAATCTAGAGAGAGATGAGAAGAAGAACAATACTGGGGTGTCAAAACACCGTTGCTCAGAGCAAGATTCGCCCCACACGATCTGCTTCTAGGAACCAGCAAGTTTGAAGAACTTGTGGAACGCTCGAAGTCACCTCTGTTCTGACTCCTCGGATGGACTTGCAATGGCGGCAGCAGCTCTCTCTCTCTTTCTCCTTTTCTGACTTATATTTTTGTCGTAACCACAAAGGAGACCAGAAGAGAGTATTTATAGAGAGAGGGTGGAAACCCTAGCCGCCTCTTCAGTTATGGAAAGATTGAATCAATCCCAACGAGATTAATTCAAATCCTACAAAGATAGGAATGAAATTAATTCAAATCCCACAAAGATAGGATCTGAATTAATCGCATTGATTCAGCCTTTCCATAACTGACTTGTAATTTACACAGTCAGCGGAGCCCTCCATGCGGCAGCAGCAGCAGCAGCCTGGCCGCATGAGCCTCATGGCCGCAAGGATCGCATGGGCCGCATGGACCACATGAGCCGCATGAGCCGCATGGACCGCATGGGCCACATGGACCACATGAGCCGCATGGACCGCATGAGCCGTATGAGCCGCATGGCCGCATGAACCGCATGAACCGCATGTACCGCATGTGCCGCATGGACCGCATGAGCCGCATGACCGCGTGGCCGCATGAGCCGCATGGACCGCATGAGGTCGCATATGAGCCGCATGCCGCATAAGACCGCATGGCCGCATATGAGCCGCATAAAGACCGCATGACTGCTGACGTGCTAAGTACAAAGTGCGCCAACAAAACGCCACATTACGCCTCATGAGCCCATTAGCCCGAGTCCGAGTCGCTAAGCCCCTTTGGGGCTTATCTCCAAATGAAATTAATCCAAGAGAATGACAAAAGCATTAATGCTTAATCCTTGGAGCCTTATTCTTACCTCCTAGTAAAATCACCTACATGGTTCCCTCCTTAGGGTCACCACCCCATGTGCATCTCTCAACAACACATCCAAGTATATATGTTGAGATAACTCATGGTGCATTTCTGATGTGGGACTAAAATTTACAAGGCATGTTGAGAGCAAGCTCTCTCCATGTAAAGAAAGCACCAACAATCCCCCACATATCACAACATATATATGTGTCTAGGGTTGAGCGTTCCCCACAGTAACTGTCCATTTTGCATTAGGATAGATGTCGCTGATGACTTGAATCTTCCCGCATGGGTTAAATAACAATGTGATACAAGAATGGACTACGCCTTGAATTCTGTACCACAATTGTAATTCTTCCCACTCACAAAGTGTAGTTATATGTGCTTCTGGCTGCACATTAAAGGCCCTGTGTCAGCCTGGTTTCAGTGTATAATTTTGGGCGTCTACAAGTTTACCCTCAAGAGACGGCCTGATATCTCTTTCCATACACTATAGGTGAGTTCTTTATTAAAGAGATATGGCATGAAGCCTTGCACTTCCTTACGGTGCTACGCCGCTATGACATGGCCTGAAGCCGAGGCATTACCCCTACCTGGGAACCTCATCGTAGTGTCATACTACTGTAGCATGAGGTCTCAGCCTCTTTGTAGTGCTAATCTACTCAGCATGAAGCCTAAGGCTTCCTTGCGGTGTTACACCGCAACGACATGGCTTGCAATGCCGAGGCTTTACCCCTACCTGGGTACCTCATCGTGGTGTCGTGCCACTGTAACATGGGGCCATCCTCCCCTTTGTAGTGTTGTCTACAACTTTTTAATTTCGTCATACAGCATTAGGCTACCTGTCTATTTGCGGTGCTACGCCGCTATGACTTGGCTTGCAAGGCCGAGGCATTACCCCTACCTGGGAACCTCATGGTGGAGTCACCCCACTGTAGCATGGAGTTTCACTCCTTGTAGTGCTGCTCTACCGTGCTTCCTGCAAAGCACACCAGGCATTCACTCTGCCTGAAAACTCATTAAGGCGTTTAAGCCACCCTTCCACAGGATCTATTTTTTCCGCAGAAAATACATAGTAGACAACAGTGGTTATGGGTCCGTATCCCTTCTATGTTCCAGAGAACAAGTATCCACTGTTACCTGATAGTTTTCCAGTCAGTGATCCTCCTTTGAACCAAAAGTTAGATGTCTAGTAGATTTCTCTTTGAACTAATAGCATAAAACTTTATGGTAGGATTACAAAGACACACTATTAGAATGCCTTCAAGCCCATTTTATAAGCTGTGTCATCGACCAACTGGCGCTTGAGGCCCTTTGTGAACGGATCTGCCAGGTTCTTCTGACTTCGAACATCAACCACTACAATTACACCTCTTTTGATAAGATCGTGTACTGTCCTGTGCTTCAACCGCACAGTCCTCTTCTTTCCGTTGAAGAGGTCATTTGATGCCACCGCAGCAGTCGCCTGGTTGTCACAGTATATCGGTATTGTCGGTATCTGAGCCCCAACTACTGGAAGATCATACATGAGCTCCCGAAGCCATTCTGCTTCATCTGCTGCAGTTTCAAGTGCATAGAATTCAGATTCCATGGAGGAACGAGAGAGTATAGTCTGCTTCTTCGACTTCCACGGTATAGCAGCTCCACCCAAGGAAAAGACATATCCACCTGTGGATCTCTCGCTTTCCACCTCTGAACACCAGCTAGCATCACTGAAGCCTTCTACTACTGTCGGATACCCGTTGTAGTGCAGTGCATATGTCTGAGTCTTCTTGAGATATCTCATCACCCGCTTCATAGCTTTCCAGTGCTCAACCCGTGGGTTGCTTGTAAACCGACTCAGTATTCCCACGGCGAAAGCTATGTCAGGCCTTGTAGCAGTGGTTGCGTATATTAAACTTCCGATAACGCTAGAATACTCCAGCTGCCTGACGCTTTCCCTTGAATTTGGCTTCAGCTTCTGATCACACCTGTATGGCGTATCGATCCCTGGAAGATCCTTATACCCATAGCGTGTGAGCATCTTCTCAATGTAGTGAGATTGTGACAGCGCTACTCCAGTGTCTGTCCGGATGATCTTTATGCCCAAGATGACATCTGCATCCCCCAAGTCCTTCATACTGAACTTGGTTGAGAGGAACTTCTTTGTCTCTGTGACACAGCCTATATTCGTACCTAGGATTAGCATATCGTCCACGTACAGACAAACGATAACTCCTCTTCCATCAGCGAACTTTGTGTAAACACATTTGTCCGTCTCGCTGACTCTGTAGCCGTTTGACCTAATAACTTTGTCAAACTTCTCATGCCACATCTTGGGAGCTTGCTTCAAACCATACAATAATTTCACCAACTTGCAGACTTTGTCTTCAAGACCTCTTACGACAAATCCATCTGGCTGTTGCATGTAAATCTCTTCGGTCAGCTCCCCATTCAGGAATGTTGTCTTTACATCCATCTGATGTATCACCAACTTATGTATAGCTGCAAGAGCGATTAACATCCTGATGGTGGTCATCCGAGCTACTGGAGCGTACGTGTCAAAGTAGTCTATCCCCTGTTTCTGAGAAAATCCCTTGGCTACCAGCCTGGCCTTGAACTTGTCAATAGTTCCATCTGCCTTCATCTTCTTCTTGAAGATCCATTTACATCTGATGGACTTTTCTCCATTAGGTAGATCTACCAACACCCATGTGTTATTGGAGGTGATAGAGTCAAACTCGTCATTTACTGCCTTCTTCCAGAAGATAGCATCTCTGGTCTTTATCGCCTCATCATAGGTAAGCGGATCTGCTTCCACATGATAGATGACAAAGTCATCTCCGAAATCTTTTGGTCTCCTCGCTCGCTTAGCTGACGGCTCTGCGAGTTCTGGTACAAGAGTTATTTCATCAACAACAGCTTCTTCTTGGACTACTGGCCCATATGAGATTTTAGTCTCATTTGCACCTACATCATTTTCCGGAATGTCCGAAAGAACAATATTTTTGTCTTTTGCAAACTTGTCTTCAAAGTATTCAGCATCGCAAGATTCGATGATATAATTTGACTCAATATCAAGAAATCTCCTAACATCACTCTTCTTGGCTTACCCCAAGAAGATCGCCTTCGTAGTCCTTGTCCCTAGCTTCTGAATCTTCAGATCTGGGAGCTTCACATACGCCAGACACCCCCACACTCGAATGACATTCAAGTTTGGTCTGAGTTTGAACCAGAGTTCATGAGGAGTTACGTCCGAAGTTGCATATGGCACTCTATTCAGAATGAAAGTGGCCGTTAATGTAGCTTCTCTCCAGTAGCATTTTAGAAGACCTGCAGTAAGCAGCATAGAATTCATCATTTCTGTTAATGTTCGGTTCTTCCTCTCTGCTACTCCGTTGGATTGAGGAGAATATGGAGCAGTAGTCTCGCATATGATTCTATGTTCTTTGCGGAATGATGCGAATTCATGAGACCTGTACTCCCCACCTCGATCACTTCTCAACCTCTTGAGTTGTTGTCCAGTCTGTCGTTCAGCTTCGACCCTGAACTCTCTGAACTTCTCGAAAGCTTCATCTTTAGACTTGAGCAAGTAGACGAACGCGTATTTTGAGAATTCGTCGATGAAGGTTATGAAATACTTCATCCCAGTCTTCGTGGAGAAATGTTTGAAGTCACAGATATCGGAGTGCACCAACTCCAGAAGATCTGTGCTTCGATTGACCCGATGAAAGGGTTTCCTAGTGATCTTAGTCTGAGCACGCACTTCACACTTCTCTACCTTACCCCTATATTTGGAGATAAGTCCTAGACTAGACATTTTGTTAATTCTTTTACAATGAACATGTCCTAGTCTATTATGCCATAACTCAAGTGAATAATCAGAAGATGCAACTGCATTAATGTCATCAAACTGGTTGACAAACTGAATTTTAAACATTCCTTCGGCTAGATAAGCCTTCCCGAAGTATGTTCCCTTCTTGGATATCACCATCTGACCAGCATTGATGTCCATCCTCAAGCCTGCGTTGCAGAGCAGGCTCCCAGAGATCAGGTTCTTGGCAATCGCCAAAACATGCTTCACACCTTGAAGCGTCAGAGTGTTCCCAGAAGTGAGTTTCAGTTCCACGGTCCCGATCCCCAGAACTTCAGCTTGGGCTTGGTTCGCCATGACAACCTTCTCAGATATTGGCTGGTACGTGACGAACCATTCCTTGTCAGAACAGACATGGCAAGTCGCACCAGTGTCTATCCACCAGTCAGAGTCAACCCCCACAGTTGTGACCTGTGCGATCATAGCAACAAAGTTAGAAACCAATGAAACCTTATTAGGCTCACCTTTCTCTGATTGTTTAGGCTTAGATCTGCATTCACTCTTGTAGTGGCCTTTCTTGCCATAATTGTAACAAGTCACGTGGGACTTAGTCTTCTATTGCTTGAATGAAGGACCCTTCACTTTCAGATTAGTGAAGTCCTTCTTCTTGGGATGAGAAACCACCTGCTTCCCATTGGGATCTCTCGTCTGCACAAGATTGGCTTTAGCTAACTGTTTGGACAGAGTGTCCACCTTCTGTTGGGAACGCATCTCGTCCTCAACATGGATCTCTTGAAGTAGATCTCTCAAGCTAATGTCTAGCTTCTTTCTGTGTATCCTTGCATAGAAGGTACTCCATCCAGCAGGAAGTTTTGAGACGATCCCTCCGACGACAAACTTGTTGGAAAGGGGCATCTTTTCGTCTTCCAGTTTCTGACGCAGCTTCAGAAATTCCTTCACCTGTGGCAACATGGACTTTTTGTCCTCAAAGAGCAATTTGTGATATTTTTTAACCACAAACATCTTGCTCCTGTTCTTGTCTTCTTTATACAGACTTTCCACAGACTCCCATATGTCTCTGGCAAGTTCCTTCTTTGAGTAGGATTCTGCCAAGGAATCCTCCATAGCATTCAGGATGAGAAGCCTGCAGATGCTATTTTCCCTTCTCCACTTGGCCTAGAGTTTGGTAGCCGTGTTGATAGCGGCAGTAGATCCAGTGTCTGGAATAGAGGGTTCTTCCTCTAACAGAACATGATCAACGTCTTTTAGTTGAAGAGTTATATAAACCTTTCTCTTCCAGACTTGATAGTGCTCTCCATCAAACTTTTCCAACTTGCAGAAGTCCGATTGGAGGAGCGAAGCATTAATGTTTTCCATCTACACGGATCTTGCTTTGAGATTGTTAGTCCAGGGGCTTGATCAAAGATGGTAAAACAGATGCAACAAAGATCTACGAAGATACAAATACCAAATAACCCGATTATAATATGGAGGAGGAAAATAAAGAAGAGAAGATCTCTCGTTCTTCCTTGCAAACGTGTTACAATTGGGACAGAACGAGTTACAATAATCTAGAGAGAGATGAGAAGAAGAACAATACTGGGGTGTCAAAACACCGTTGCTCAAAGCAAGATTCGCCCCACACGATCTGCTTCCAGGAACCAGCAAGTTTGAAGAACTTGTGGAACGCTCGAAGTCACCTCTGTTCTGACTCCTCGGATGGACTTGCAATGGCGGCAGCAGCTCTCTCTCTCTTTCTCCTTTTCTGACTTATATTTTTGTCATAACCACAAAGGAGGCCAGAAGAGAGTATTTATAGAGAGAGGGTGGAAACCCTAGCCGCCTCTTCAGTTATGAAAAGATTAAATCAAATCCCAACGAGATTAATTCAAATCCCACAAAGATAGGAACAAAATTAATTCAAATCCCACAAAGATAGGATCTGAATTAATCGTATTGATTCAGCCTTTCCATAACTGACTTGTAATCTGTACAGTCAGCGGAGCCCTCCATACGGCAGCAACAGCAGCAGCCTGGCCGCATGAGCCTCAAGGCCGCAAGGACCGCATGGACCACATGAGCCGCATGAGCCGCATGGCCGCATGGACCGCATGGGCCGCATGGACCGCATGAGCCGCATGAGCCGTATGGCCGCATGAACTGCATGAACCGCATGTGTCGTATGTGCCGCATGAACCGCATGAGCCGTATGGCCGTATGGCCGCATGAGCCGCATGGACCGCATGAGGCCGCATATAAGCCCCATAAAGACCGCATGACTGCTGACGTGCTAAGTACAAAGTGCGCCAACAAAATGCCTCATGAGCCCATGAGCCCGAGCCCGAGCCCGAGTCCGAGTCCGAGTCCGAGTCCGAGTCGCTAAGCCCCTTTGGGCTTAGCTCCAAATGGAATTAATCCAAGAGAATGACAAAAGCATTAATGCTTAATCCTTGGAGCCTTATTCTTACCTCCTAGTAAAATCACCCACATGGTTCCCTCCTTAGGGTCACCACCCCATGTGCATCTCTCAACAACATACCTAAGTATATATGTTGAGATAACTCATGGTGCATTTCCGATGTGGGACTAAAATTTACAAGGCATGTTGATAGCAAGCTCTCTCCATGTAAAGAAAGCACCAACAATATCTTCCCTATATGCAAAATATGTTCTCACTATAAAGTTAACATGTTGGGGGGGTATTTGACAATGGCATGAGGACAACACTTGGAAACCCCTTCGCAATGGTCTTTAATATTCCAGCATTGATTTTAAACAGATCATCTATTGTCATTCCTGTCTTTCTAGGGACACCGACAGGAATGATGACTAGGTCCATTCTAGTGAGAGCATACTCTAGTTGTAGCTGACCAAAAAATCTACGGACCTGAGGAAGTAACATATCTATTACGTAAGATACATAAAGTTTTCTGTTTTTCCACTCTCAACTCTCGAACTCCCTAAACCATGGCTGGTATTAGAAGCCAAACTTCAAAAAATTCCAACGAGTCACTTTTATAATGCAAACTAAATGTCTTATATGTAAAAACATATCAGCCTCAAAATTCTAATGGAATTGACCTAAAGGAAGAATAAATTGTTTGGTTATGCAGGAGTTACCATACTGTCTCTTTTATCACAGGTAGGAGAAATTCAATACTAAGCCACCTCTCTAGCTACTTTGAAGTTTTGATATTCTGTCTCTAGATGCATTGTGAAGAATAAATTGATTTGTGCAGGTTAAGCCTCCATGCAGTTTTACTTTTGAGGAAATTGTTTATCTTTCTGACCGTATACAAAATGGTGGAACAGAAGTTGTCTAGGTATAAAGATTTTGCATCAAATCTAATTTGTTACTTGTTCTTTCTTCTTTCAACATTTTATCTGAACATTTCTCAAGATATTAATGTTAAACCTGGATGCTTTTCCTTACTGATTGTATCTCATATGTTGTCTACAAGTACTTTCCTCATTGTTTGCTGTGACTCGATCATCAATTTGCAGGATCTAGTCATCAAAGGTAGATTATGAGATATGTATGTCGTAATTAGTCCATCGGGTATGAAATTGAAAATATTTCTGCCATCTACAATGTCTCTTAGTTATATAAAATGTGCCCATTTTGCCACTGCCCCATCTATATTCAGTATCACCAGTTGCTTAGACCTTTGTCAATAATATCTTAAAAGTAGTTTAGCTGTTGCTGGATAAGCTACCAATTAGTTGCAAATAGTACTATAGGCTTTGAGTTTTGTGGTGAGCTGAATCCCAAGTTTTATTATGTTCCTGTAACTTTTAATGCAAAATTAGGAAAAATAAGCAATTCAACTACAAGATGGATCTGCAAAAAATGTAAATGCTTGAAATTGGGCCAAGCAAACCAAGGATGACGAATTCTACATGTAAAATACCTACATCTATTCCGTTCTAGAAAGTACCATTAAGAATAACATTACTCATGAAGTATGGCATAAATAGCAGGAATATTCATTTTTTTTAATAATTATTTTTCCTGACAAGTTTCCATACTGTTCACTGTTATCACTAACATGTATTTACATTGTTGTTTGATATTCTTAACTCAAAAAGGCTAAAATCTCATATTTACATTTTTTGTTCTTCATAGCCTTATAATTATGTTCTTCAATTTCCAGTTTCGCGGGAAAAGATACCCTAAGATGTTTAGCCTTAGCATTAAAATGGATGCCCACAGGTCAACCGACACTCTGCTACGAGGATGAAGCAAACCTTACATTCCTAGGATTGGTATGCTATTTTCTTTTTCTAAATGTTCCTTGAATGGCATGCATTGATGATAAATTCTAGTCTATTAAACATTTTTTTGCTCCAGTTACTCCTGTTTCACATGTCAAAAGTATTGTACATATGCTCTAAGAGTAAGATGTATAAAAACAAAGGATAAAATGCATTCAAATATGGCAATGGAAGGAATATAGAACTGCAATGTAATATCCTTAAATGTGAACTATTAGAGGTTCCATTTGTAACTCGAAATGCTATGCATATATATGATGTTGGATCTTATTTAAACTATTGTTCTCAGAAGATAATATTTAATTCAAAGGATAGACTTTAGTAGATTCCACTGTTTCATTGTTAATTCTAGTTATCAAACAAAGGATAGACTTTAGTAGATTCCACTGTTTCAAAGAAGTTTAGTTTCCGACGTTTTTATTAAAACGTTGGTAAATTATTAACCATTACTTCACAATTTCCAACGTTTATTAAACGTTGTTGAAAACGTCGTCTTTACCTATATCAGCATCCCGACTGTAGCAATGAAGACGTTTGGCAAAAACGTTGGAAAAAACGTCGAGAATTTCTATGCCAACATTTTTGACATTTTTTCGACGTTCATAAAACGTTGGAAAAAATTAATTTTCTTGTAGTACGACACTTTAGTTTGCAGGTGCCTTTCCCTTCTTTCGTATTTTCTTTCTATAGAATCAAATTCATATAGTTATATTTTGTGATATCTGACTGTTTTATTCTTGGCTAGAAAAAGACACGGTGTTCCCAAGATAACAAAGGTTGTTGCTTGTCATAAATGATGGAAATACAAAAATAGTCATTCATGATTCTTTAACTTTTCCTATTAGCATGATTGAGATATTTTATGATACCTAACACTTGGTTCCCAAGATAACAAAACTTGTGATATTGCTTATGATTTTACAATTTAGGTATCTCTACTTAAATATTTGAAATGGTTGTTTTTTATTAGCAGTTCCTTGAAGAGAGAAAGCTTGAGTTGCTTATGACTCTTCTAGTTTGCAGGTGCCTTTCCCTTCTTTTGTATTTTTTTTAGAATAGACTTCATCTAGTTCTATTTTGTGATACTTGACAGTTTTATTCTTGGCTAGAAAAAGATACGATGTTCCCAATATAACAAAGGTTTTTTGCTTGTAATAAATGATGGAAATGCAAGAAAGACCTTGGATCAGTTCTATAGCAGAGATGCAGCCTGCTTAGGTGCCAATATCTATAAAGCTCAATTTCTAGAATTTATTGCGAGTTGGCAAGAATAAATAAGAGAAGAGTATTGTTCATACCTTCAGTGATTTGGCAAGAATAAGTATGTATGGATATGAATGGATCACTAATAAATTCAACTGACAATGGATTCCAGTTGTTTGGTTTATTATAACTCAGAATTTTAGACAATTTTCTATTGATAGCTAACTCATAAATTCAATTGCTTGTTTATTAACCAGGAACACTAATGATTTTTCTCCTATTTTTGTGTAGGTTGGATGAAGGAAGAGGATGCTTTCTGAGGAGTTTTGGTTGTGGATAGGCTCGAAGGGAGCTAAATGTTAGATAGTCAACATTTTGGGATATATGTAGCTGACTACACTGTTAATGTTTAATTTTTGGACATGTTTGGTACTACTTCGTTGTTCTACATAGAGAAATTAAGGATTTTGAATATTTGGTACTACTTCGTTGTTCTATATATATTAGATAGTGAAATTAATGAATTTACTTACGTTTGGAATTCATTCTGTGATTTATTCGCGTTTAAATTTTTGAATACCTGTATTTTGTGTAACTGTGGCATTATCTGTAATAGTATTCTGATGTGCTGCATTCTGCAAATTTTTGAATACAGAATTTTGACTCTGTAATAGTATTCTGACATGCTATTGTTGCACATATAATAGCAGGAAAGAAATGCTATAAAAAGCAGATATATATCAAAACGCTAATAACAAACAATAACATACAGGAACGCAATTAAAAATAAATAGCGTTCAGGAACGCCATAACACATTTATAGCGTTAACAAATGTTATTAATGAACTATAGCGCTCGTAAAGGCTATGTAAACTATATAGCGTTTGTAAGTGCTATAACATGTCTATAGCGTTCATGAACGCTACAATATATTAATAGCGTTCATGAATGCTATTAAAGTTCTATAGCGTTCCTAAGTGCTATAACTATCATATAGCGTTTCAAAATGCTATACATCGTCTATAGCGTCAATGAACGCTATAATCCATGAATAGAGTTCGTGAACGCTATAACTTTATAGCGTTCTTGTACATGGGGTTATTATAGCGGGGGCATTTATAGCGGACAGAATATGCTATAATATGCATTCTACAGCGCACGCTATTATATCCCATATCTGTTGTAGTGTAGGTGCCTCCCTTCGTCAGCCCAACGAAGGAGAGAAGAAAAAATAATGTTTCATGTGAAGTGTCGTCTATGCATTGTGACTCTTCAACTTATCTGTAGGGGCCTACTCCCCTTTTTATAAATAAAATCTTAGTATTGATTTCATCTTTATTCGTGTAGTGCGTTGGTATATAGATTTGTTCTACACCTCTTTTGACTGCATCTATGGTTGTTCATTCCCAAGAGAAACAAAATGACACGTGGCAATTGTCCTGTGGTCACGAGTGCCTTTTATTAGGATCTTTCCCGAAATAAACTCAAGCAAACTGTTTCTTCGACCCTTTATAAATAGCTGAGTTCTCCAATAAGAGATTGATAATGACGATGCTTTCCAATGTCGCTCCTCTGTACGCCCGGTCATCAGACGTCGATTCAGCCGCTCTTAGAGTCGAACCATCTAATCTTGATGGTAAGTTTGATTCATAAAACAATCTTCTGTCTTTGAGCTTTTTGTTGAAAACAGATGTCTATCTTCAATAGATAAGGCACGCCTACTGAAAATGAGCGCAAATCCTTAACAGATAAGGAGCGTGAAACACAAGTGCAAAGGCGTAAAGCCTTGTAGATTAGGTGCACATGAAACACTGGCGTAAAACCTCGGGCGTAAAGCCTTGTTGATAAGGTGCACATGAAACACTAGCATAAAATCTTGTAGATTAAGTGCACATGAAACACTGGCGTAAAACCTTATAGATTAAGTGCACATGAAACACTGGCGTAAAACCTTGAAAATAAGGTACGCTTTGTTGAAGACAAAACAAGGTGCGTAAGCATCTGTTTTTAGTTTTAATTGGCTAATATGCGTCTGATGATACTTCTGTTTAAAACAATTTTTCTTTGCTGTCTTCTGCAGAAGTTTGGCTGAATAACTTTTCCAGAACCGGTATTGGCAACTTGGATGCTGTGAGGAGCATTCTTCTGACATCAACATCAGGGAGCTCATGCGCTTTTGACGCACAAATCAGACAACTCAGAACTCTTCGTGGGATAGAAGGATCTTCCTCTGTTGGTAGGAAGAGCCTTTATACTCGGAGAGTTGGATGGTGGAGTCAACTCTAACCCGAGAAATTGAGTAATAGAGTTCCTTTTACGGCAGAACTGGGAATTGTATCCCAATGCTGGATACATCCCTATCTCTTCTGAAGGGCCGCCACTTCTCCACCAGTTGTATTGGCAGCAACATGTCTTCGGGCTGCCATACTCTGGAATTCTCCTCTCGTCTGAGAGAGAAGACCAGAGTTAATTCCTACTGTTCTGGTCGCCATTGAGGCTCAGACAGCAAGGAATTGACACCAACAATGAATCCGACGAAGAAGATCCAAAGAAGTAATAGATCTCCATTAGGTTATCGTTGTCGTATAGAATGAAAATCCAAGATGTAATAGATTTCCATTATGATTGGTAAGAAAGTCTAAGAAATGTAATAGACTTTTACGATGATAAAATGAGAATGGGAATGACAATCTTGTGAGAAATACTCTTTTGGAGATTTTTCGATGTTCATGGTATCAAAGTTTTTTTTTATCAATGAAAACTTGAACTTAGCGTACAATTCTCAGAGAATAACTTGTATCTATCCAGAGGTAATATGGACATGATAGATAAAAAATCTTGTTTTCTGTTTTAGAGTATACAATACTATCAGAGATAATATGGACATGATAGATTGTAAAAACTCAAAAGAAAAATAGATTAATATCTATTCAGAGGCCGAATGGACATGATAGATAGGAAACACAAGCAGATTTAATATTTATTCAGAGGTTATGATAACATGATAAATAACAAATCCAACTTTTTAATCAACTGATAAGATAGCAGATTAAAATTTTTCTCTAAGGAGACAAGTAATCAGCTTAACCAAACATTGGTAGCTGGGGAACAAGAAGACAGGTGTCATGAGAGTATACGTCAATATCGATAAAAATGAACGAACCAATGCATCTTTCGGGAAAAGAAAAGGTCAATTCAATTCCGTAATTAAATGGATGAATCTGATGTAATGAACAGACAGGCCTTTTCGGGAATGAAAAGTTGTTTTCAATTTCAAAGACTGGTTCATTAATAGATTTCTCCTATAAATAGGTGAGAACTCTTTGTAACATTTCATTCTTATTTCCACTCCTCTATCGGAAATGTCTTCCAAGGATGTGCAGCAAAAGAATGAAGTCTCCAGGAAGGTTGATGACGTCATCGAAACGCACCCCGTTGAGCCAATTGTATCAGGCCCAACCGAAGTAGGCGAAAGCTCTTCTACGCCCAAGCCACCACAAGACATACTTGCTTTCTTAGTAGAGCCAGGGAAAACTCCTGAAGAAGAGGCGCTGAGGATGGCTGCCTGCAAATTTTTTGTGAACTCAGGCAATGATGCTTTTAATGCATTGGCTGACTATGTATTCAATGAGGAAGGCAGTGGTCCTCGTCCTTAATCCTTTATTCAGAACAAAAAATAATAAAAGAAATTTTATTTTTATTCTGTCTTTTTTTTTATACATAGTACTTCTTAAGAAATTTGCCATTGATCGGCATCATGAGTAGATCTCCATTGGGCTTGGATAACCGATAGGCGCCATTGGAAAACACGGTCTCAATTACATAAGGACCTTCCCATTTTGTTTGGAATTTCCCTTTGCTTTTGTGAGTCATGACCA
The DNA here is from genome assembly GCA_029216955.1 of Iris pallida. Lineage (NCBI taxonomy): Eukaryota > Viridiplantae > Streptophyta > Magnoliopsida > Asparagales > Iridaceae > Iris > Iris pallida. The sequence continues at coordinate 9,165,113 of JANAVB010030818.1, forward strand.
TCGGTCTTCGAACGGCTAATACTAGCTCGCCAACCTTGAATACCCTCTCTTTAACTTTACGATTGAAAGTTCGAGATATACGAGCTTGATATAGCTCAATATGCGGTTGTGCTTGAAGACGCTTCTCGTCCAATCCTTCAAGTTCTTGGAGTCGTTGTCACGCCCCAGAACCAGAATACTGGAGAGCGGGGGCAGACATAGCCAGCTACGTATATTGAAATGGAAACCACCTCGATATACGGTCACGGCTGTCTAGATATATGAGGGTTTACTACAAGCCAACAGTCTCTTATGGTCATGAACAAGCCTAATGTCTCAATCACAAGCAAGTAAGTAAGGTCGCAAGATATATGATCATTAAATATACAATAATAAGGCGTCCCAAATATTACATATTCAGTTGATCATGAAGCTAGTCGTTACAAAATGTTAGGACTAGCAAGAGTTTAGTCGTACATGATCAACCCTAGGATTTGTTAATCATGTTTACAGCCCGTAGGCAGACAGTAAGTAAAAGTGCATCGAGCTAACAGGTGCTCGTCGGCTAAACGCCTCAAAAGAATAATTTTACAGTGGAGTGAGCGAAACAAAATAGAAAACACACTCGTAGCCCGGGTTCCTTCTAGTCGCCACCATTGGGCTGGAAGCTTGGTAGATCCTCGAGAGCTGCTCCGAAATCTGGCCACATAAAACCAGCTGGGTCAACCCCAGAAAGAGCAAGTGCCACAAGGGGGCCACGAAATAAGAACAAAAGCCAGCAATCAGCACAAGAAAATCTAATATTAAAATTAAAACTTACGAAAACATGGCAGGGTGATATACGACGAGATAACCATGGAACTATTCCGATAGCCAGGTTACAACCCGTAAACCAAACAAGGACCGGGGTTGTAACCCTTCCTCTGAACAGAACTTGGTTTTCCACCATTTATCGGCAAGATAATAATGCAAGAAATCAAGACAGGAAGCAATCTTGTACTGGATCAAGACATGACTAGACTGGTTATACCTCATTCAATCAATCACGGCCAAGCAGATACTACGGCTTACTACTTTAACTAACTAGGGTTATCACAGACCTAATTACTAACAAGATACAGTGAGATGATTTCACAGCCACAAGCCCTGCAGACCATCTAGGTTACCCAGGTCGAAAATTAGGGGTTGAATTCAGGTGGGTACATCGCCCGGGAGACAAATGTACCCTTAGGTGACTTAGAGGGTACAACACGCGACGGCGTGCTGGAAATGTGCCCTACTCGACGGCAGGCTACAGATCCCAAGAGCGCCCAGGTAACGGGATTGCCTGTAGCTGTGTCATCTCTTCATGACTACTGTGTTATTCTAGTTATTAACCTTAATCCATTTTAGTAGGTACTCCTGACCGTGGTACTCAGGAGTCCCATCCTAGACATGATGCAAGACAGGACAAGTGGATTTAACAAGCAAGCAAGAAAGAACTACCCACGGTGTCAAGGCAAGTCAAGTTAATTAGCCGTCGCAACAGCATTAAGATAAATCATGTCAGGGTACTTGTCGGGAGTGCGCCACGACGGGCCACTATCATGTCAGGTTGGTCATGTCAGGAGTTCACCACTACGGGTCACTGTCGTGTTATGCTAATTCCTTGTCATACCATGCCATGTACAATAGTCATTCCAAACATATTAAGTAAAATCAAGTTAATGACAAAAGGCGTAAGGATATAAAATGGGCGTAAAATATCTAATAAAATATTAATATACAGGGCTATAGAAGAGCCAAGCTTAAAGAAATAAGACCAAAATTCCAAGAGCCAATGGGTTAAGCAAGGGGTCAGGGGAGCAGCGTACGCGCAAGAGCACGCACGCAGGGGAGCAGCGTACGCACAAAAGTCACGCACGCAGGGGAGCTGCGTACGCACAAAAGCACGCACGCAGGAGAGCTGCGTACGCACAAAAGGCACGCACGCAGGAGAGCTGCGTACGTGAAAAGTCACGCACGCAAGAGAGCTGCGTACGCGAAAAGACACGCACGCAGGAGAGCTGCGTACGCGAAAAGACACGCACGCAGGAGAGCTGCGTACGTGAAAAGTCACGCACGCAGGAGAGCTGCGTATGTGAAAAGTCACGCACGCAAGAGAACTGCATACGCGAAAAGACACGCACGTAGGAGAGCTGATTACGCGAAAAGACACGCACGCAGGAGAGCTGCGTACGTGAAAAGTCACGCACGCAGGAGAGGTGTGTACGCGTAAAAACACGCACGCAGGAGAGCTGCGTACACGAAAAGTCACGCACGCAGTAGAGCGGCGTACGCGTAAAAACACGCACGCAGGAGAAAGGATCTTCTTCTCCATGGCTGAGAAGAAGCTCCCATGGCTCCCAAAACTTCATGGCATCACAACTTGGCCATCCGAACTCCAAATCCGGATTTCCAAAGTTTCAACCAGGGTGGAATGGAATTCTCTTCCACAAGGAAACATCAAAACTTATAAAAATCCAACCTAAATAGACCAAAACCTTGCAAAACCGAAAATATGGGAGACTTAGATCTAGAAAAATGGAGACTCCAAATCCTAAAATACCAAGTTCTAATGTTGATCACCATGTCCTAATCTATCAAATGGACAAGTAAAATAGGGTTCTCATGTGGTGGCAAGGTGCACTTGCCTAAGGGTTGGTGTTGTGTAGAGGAAGGAGAAGAGTGTTGTGTAGAGGAAGGAGAAGAAGAAATTAATGGAGGTTTATGAGGAGAGATAAAAAGTTGGTGGAGTTTTAAAGAGGGTGGGATGTGGTGTGTTGAGGGTGGAGCATAGGCTAAGGTGTTCCAATACATAATAAACCAAACCAAACCAACCATCCCAATTTAAACCGAGCCATGTCAACACCCGAAATACGAGAAACACCAAAATTCTACAAGTTAAGAAAAAATAAAAATACATGCCAAAATCCAGATACGAGTATAAATACGAAATACGGGAAATACGGGAAATGAGGGTGACAGTCGTAAGCGATCATTATTCTCTATAGTTAGCTCATTAGCAATGGCTATTCGAAGAGATGGAATCTGGATTTCCAATGGAAGCACAGCTTCACATCCATAAACCAATGAGAATGGTGTAAAACCAGTAGGAGTCCGGACTGTTGTTCGATAAGCCCATAAACATTCTCCAAGTTTCTCATTCCAATCACGTTTATTAGAAGAGACAAACTTTTTGAGAAGTTTGATGAACGTCTTGTTAAAAGCATTGGCTAAACCATTAGCAGCTGAATTATAAGCCGTAGAAGCCAAATTTTGAATTCGATTCTTATCACAGAACCGATAAAATGCCTGACTAGAAAATTATGGTCCATTGTCATGAATTATTCGTCGAGGAATCCCGAAGCGATAAATGACATGATGTTTGATGAAGCTGATCACATTAGATGTTTTCACTTCAGCAAGGGAAACTGCTTCTGCCCACTTAGAAAAGTAATCGGTTATAGCTAATATAAATCGATGTCCTTTAACAAAAGGAGGGTTAATAGGAACAATAATATCCATACCCCAAGCTTCGAAGGGCCAAGAGGCTATTGTAGGACGTAGAAATTCAGACGGTTGATGAATAAAATCAGCATGAATCTGACATGCTTTACACCTTCTGGCATAGTCTACAACATCTGCTATCATAGAAGGCCAATAATACCCCATTCTTCGAATGCGGTCTTGTAATTTTGGACCCGGTTGATGAGCACCACAAACACCATCATGAGCTTCTCGAAGTGTTTGTTTGGCTTCACTTTCTGAGGGACAACGCAGCAAGAGTCCATCATATGAACGACGATATAACATATGTAAAGATGAATCATAATAGAATCGAAATGATCGTCTCTTAAATGATGCAGCTTCTTTTGGATCTTCAGGTAAAATCCTGTAAAACCCCTAAATTTCTACTATTTTTTTTATTATTAAATTTGGTATCGATTAAAATTTTGTATTGTACGTCGCGTAGTCGTATTGTACGTCGCGTACGACGTTATACTTTTCGTAATTGCTCGACGAGTACGAATATGTGCGAGCGTACATATTTTAGAAAAATATTTTTTTTATTTTTATTTTTATAGTTTCAAAAAAAATATATGTAATATTTAATTTAGATATCAAAATTTTCTAAATTATAATTTTATTTATGAAAAGCCTTTCATTAGAATAAATAATATTATTCGTGCATACAAATATTTCATAAATATTTTGCTAGTAAAAATGTAATTTTTGAGATTTATTAATATTAATAATTTATTATTCAAAAAGATATTTAAAAATATTAATGTAATTTTTGAAATTATTATTATTAATATTATTGGAAAATATATTTCAAAATTTTTTGTGAAGATTTAAATCTTGATTTAAGTTTTGGATTTATTTAAATAAGTATCTATACTTGGAAATTGATTTATCTTAATTGTTTTTAAAAAAAAGGATAGGATTTAAATAGATTCAAATTTGATTTGCGTTTGGAATTGGATTTATATTTAGATTTGGATTTAAATGATTTTAAATTAAATGGTAAATTATCTACTTGGGTTGTAAACCAATCCTAATCCTTATCTTATTGGGAATTCCCACATCCTATAAATAGGCAGGTACTCCTCCAATATTTTCTCCACAATATTCCTCCAAATTCTCCACAACCAAAAGTGAGTACATCGTGTCCATGACCGTGTCCGTATCCCATCCACTACTTATCTTCTTTTACATATACAAATTTCTGCGTCCGACAAACCCGGACGTCAATCCATCCCGTGTCTCGCAGGACACTTCTTCCAGTCTTGTGTCGGATACTCCCGACCTAAACCTTAAACCTAACTCAGCCCCTATCCACTACCCTACACGACGTCTACACCCTCGCCACAGACCACCAGCCGTCACATCGTCCCGACCACCAGCACCATGCCCACGACGTCGCCACCACCACAGCCATCTACCGCTACCACCACATCAGACTTCGGAACCATCACCACCAGGGCTGTCATGCCACCAGCGGCTAGCAATCACTGCCCCTGTCTCATCCGCCTCGACCAACAGGTCGACCAACCATAGAATTCCTCCGCCACACCCAACAAAACCCACCAGCAACACATAGAAAGAGGAAAGAGGAAGGACAAACCTGAACCCGACGCCGTCGGCGGCTCCCACCGCCTGAGTACTGTTCTCCGCCTCCGCACCCCAGCCTCGTCGAACTACCGACTCTCCCACCGGCATCCTCCTCCCGTATCCCCTCTTTCCGAACAGTCGAAACCCTTGTCCCCCGGCCGCGTCGCCCCTACGCCACCGGAACCCTCGCCGAAAAACCCCTTCCGCCTTCACCACTTCCCTCTGTCAACCGCTTCTCCCTGGACCAACTCACCTCCGTCGAAGCCGAACCTATCGCCGGCTGCCCTCTTCGCCGTGCTCGTCCCGAGCCGTCGCGCCGGAGCTTTCGCCGCCCACGCACGCGAAACCCTGCTCCTCCGTCGACCTAAAACTCCACCGTCTGTCCTCCACACGTAGCGCCAGACTCACCCCCGTTCTCCTTTCCTCCATCGCGTCCCCCAACTCTCGCCGACCAAGCCCGGCTGCGACCGCCGCCTCCGCTTCCTCTCCCACCGCCGGAGCGGTGAGCTCCACTCCGAACACCCTTCTACCTCCGTCGTGCGCGCTCAGCTGTGCCACCCCCACCGTCACCCGCTTCTCCCCTCCGCCTTTCTCTTCCCTCAACGACCGCCGCTCCCCTGGTTCACGCTCGCCGCCTCCCTTTCACTCTCTCGCTCATTTTTCCCTCTCAGTCTCTCTCTCTCTTTCAGTATTGATTTTTTTGGGTTACTTTTATTAGTCCTGTTCTCCTCGAAAAAGGAGAAGGAGAACCGTTTGTGTTTTTTTTATTTTTTTATTTTTTTTTCATTTTTTTTCTTGTTTTATTTTTGTTATTTATTATTAATAAGAGTATTATTATTATTAGATAATAGTCATTTTATGGGTATTTTTATATTATTACTATTATTATTTTGGGAGTTTCTGTTGTTATTTTGAAGAGAGTGTTTTGTCTTTACTGTTAATAATAATTGATATATTTTATACTATTATTATTATTGTTATCATTTTCATTTATCATTATTAATATTATATCTTCTTCTATTTTCTGGTTGGTATTTTAATTCGTATATGGAAATATTCTACTAATGGCATTATAGTACTAAATATTTTTATGGTATTATTGATAGTACATATATTTATGTATTTGGTTATGTTAAGATAAGTAATCAGTATTACTATGTCCGAAGCTAATTATATACAGTGATTATTATTATATTTTTATAAATATACATATTAAATAATTTTCTAAAAAGGTTATCTTGCAACAAAAAGATTATATAGAGGCTTGGCCCTATACATATTTCCAATGTTAGTCTTAGCCTTAGATAACGTTTCTATATATATATATATACATATATATATTTCTAAAATTATTTTCAACTAGTATAAGTATAGTCTTTCAAGGGTTATAAATAGTTTTTCTAAAAATCATAAATATTTTATTATCCATTTTCTTTGATCTTCTCCTTTCCATGACCAATCCCATTACTCCTATTCCTTTGCCCATTTCGAGACTACCATATGTCCAACCAACCCAAATTGACCATCGTGGACCTAATGGGACTGTCCGTGCCACCATCCGAGGTCCCCTTGTACATTTGTTGTACCAAGGTTGCAGTTCGTGCCACATTGATCATCGTAGCACACCAGGAGTCCTACCAGGCAAGACACCTTACCATTTGCTGTTTACTTAATTTAAGCTCATATTTCATGCATTATTTATTTTTCTTATGCAAAATAAACTTTAATACATGGCATAACTGTTAGAACTTACTGTTCATTTATATTTCCTGCTGTGTATTATTTTCTTACAAATTAAACCTAGATTTAAGGGACCACCTTTGTGTGTTGCATTCATGGCCTTGACACGTTGTAACACGAAGTAGTGTGTCGCATGTAGAACACGGAAGTGCGTGATTGGCTGTCCATCAGTACGTACAAGTCGTGCGATAGGAATAATCGCTAATAGAGGTTGCATGTTAGTTTGACTTAGCGGTTATAGTGGTTTATGTTGTGGATACAACATAGTAGGCATTGGGCGGGGAGGACAATTCCTTAGCGTATGGGCTTCGATGCACTTTCCCTTTTGTAACCCGTGAGCTCCGCCGGAGACGTGGGTCAGATTACCCATGATTACTGACGGCCACTGACGATTCTGCGGAACGTCATGCTCTTACTGATGGGGCCTCTGGTGCCCAAAAGGGGGACTATGCCGATCCTATTCAGCCAGGGCCCATGCGTAGGAAGGATTGTTCTTAACTACATTTTACTTAGAACGGTTAGGCACCTTTATCCGTTAGGTACGAGTACTTTTGGTTTGGGTACTTGTATCTGACCGTGGCTTGGAACAATAACTTGTCGCAGATTAGTTCGTCACATCTTGTCCTTGTTTGGTTGTACGTGTGACTTACTACTTCGATGAGAAGTTATTAAACCTTGTTGGGGTCCGAATACCATATTGGATTCATAGCATGGGAAGATATGTTACCGTGAATTAGTTTACTATCTCCTGTCCTTGTTTGGTTGGGGGGATGGTACGCTCGTTCAGTTGGTGCGTATTGGACCATGTTATAATTCGATTTACTTATTTATTTGAGCAATATTTATTCAGTTTATATGGCATGATATTATGTGTCTTGTTACGTCCCTCTGAGGACCTGGTTATCTCTCCAGGTGTGTGCTATTGTCTTTCGCAGGTGCTCTAGCTCTAGCCGTGACCATCTCTTCGAGGATGATTGCGCTTAGATCGTCTTCGCTTCGCTCGCCAAAATTATTTATTCTATCATGTACTTTTTCCTTTACTTCTTGGTAGTGGATTTGTCTCCGCCTAACATATTGTATCAAGACAAATTCATAGTTGATTATATGAAACCTTTTATTCTTGTGGATGAGATTAGTTATGGTTCTACTGCATTTTACAGCTTATGTATTTATACGAGGCTTCTATATATTGGAATATACTTCGTATGAATACAGCTGGCATGTCTACATTCCTAGTCCTACGTATTTTGGGACTGGGGCGTTACATATTTTTGTGGTGGCCCATGCAGGTCAAGATAAATTTTTTGGTTACTTTACCGTACCAAGCAAGCCTGCGTATAGGATTAGAAGTCTAGGATCTCATCCACATACTTGACCTTTTTTCTTGATTTTATCTACCGTTTGACTCATCAATTACATCTTGCTTGCTTCCTTCCATCCCTATTCTTATTTTTCCCTTCGTGCTTGCTAGAGATTGACCCTACTAGTTAGTTGTCCCAAAACACCATTAGTTTAATTCTTTAAGTTGGGTAGACTACCTTATGAACTAGCAACCCCTTTGACCTAGTGACCTATATTAGCAAGCTTATTTAGATCCTAGAATCTAGAGGACCTAACCCGTCTAGCCAACCAAGGACTTGGACAAAAAGACTATAGGACGACTGTATGACTTAGAATCATTCTACCTTCTTTAAATCTTAATCTCTCGTGCCTATGTATTTATCATTTTAACTAATGATGCTAATATAGCATAGTATTTGCAAGCTAATTCTTTATCAAGCTTGATCAAGGCATATGATATTGAGCGGCCGCTCACTAACGTATTGTCTACTCAGAACTGGTGCATGATGGTCTGATCAACCGAGTGCACTTTGGTTCGCCTTTTTCATATATCAATCTACGTGGATGGGATGCAGATGAGCTTTCCCCTTAGAATTCCATCCACGAATATCTTGACAATTCCTTTGAAATTATTCGGTCGCCTTTGAACCATGTATTCGTATTCACCTCCTTCGAACTCTATATTGCTGTCGCTTTCACCTATTTTAGGAGGACGAAGGCGTTATACTAGAACCTTCTATCTACTATGACCATTCTCACTCGATGTTGTTATATCTTCATCCTAAACTACTCATCATTCTCTCGGCCCTATCAAGACCCTCTAATCGCTTAATTTAAGTGAATCTTTTTCGTTCTATTAATCGCGACCCTCATTCATTACCCGTGACCATACCGTATTATTTTTTTCTATGATCTAGATCGTGATTTCTTACGACATGATTTATATTCAATTGTTTCTCGTCGAAACCCCCTTGTGTCCTCTCACCCCCTACTAATTCTTAATTTCGAGGACGCAATTCTTTTAAGTTGGGTAGGATGTAAAACCCCTAAATTTCTACTATTTTTTTATTATTAAATTTGGTATCGATTTAAAATTTTGTATTGTACATCGCGTAGTCGTATTGTACGTCGCGCACGACGGTATACTTTTCGTAATTGCTCGACGAGTGCGAATATGTGCGAGCGTACATATTTTAGAAAAACATTTTTTTATTTTTATTTTTATAGTTTCAAAAAAAATATATGTAATATTTAATTTAGATATCAAAATTTTCTAAATTATAATTTTATTTATGAAAAGCCTTTCATTAGAATAAATAATGTTATTCGTGCATACAAATATTTCATAAATATTTTGCTAGTAAAAATGTAATTTTTGAGATTTATTAATATTAATAATTTATTATTCAAAAAGATATTTAAAAATATTAATGTAATTTTTGAAATTATTATTATTAATATTATTGGAAAATATATTTCAAATTTTTTTGTGAAGATTTAAATCTTGATTTAAGTTTTGGATTTATTTAAATAAGTATCTATACTTGGAAATTGATTTATCTTAATTGTTTTTAAAATAAAGGATAGGATTTAATTAGATTCAAATTTGATTTGCGTTTGGAATTGGATTTATATTTAGATTTGGATTTAAATGATTTTAAATTAAATGGTAAATTATCTACTCGGGTTTTAAACCAATCCTAATCCTTATCTTATTGGAAATTCCCACATCCTATAAATTGGCAGGTACTCCTCCAATATTTTCTCCATAATATTCCTCCAAATTCTCCACAACCAAAAGTGAGTGCATCGTGTCCATGACCGTGTCCGTGTCCTATCTACTACTTATCTTCTTTTACATAAACAAATTTTCGCGTCCGACAAACCCGGACGCCAATCCATCCCGTGTCTCGCAGGACACTTCTTCCAGCCTTGTGTCGGATACTCCCGACCTAAACCTTAAACCTAACTCAGCCCCTATCCACTACCCTACACGACGTCCACACCCTCGCCGCAGACCACCAGCCTTCACATCGTCCTGACCACCAGCACCATACCTACGACGTCGCCACCACCACAGCCATCTACCGCCACCACCACATCAGACTTCGGACCCATCACCACCAGGGCTGCCGCGCCACCAGCGGCTAGCAATCACTGCCCCTGTCTCATCCGCCTCGACCAACAGGTCGACCAACGATAGAATTCCTCCGCCACACCCAACAAAACCCACCTGTAACACCCAGTTTCTGAAATAAGGGTAATTTTGAAAATTTGTATTTAAATTATTTAATTATGGTATTTAGTTTAATAATATGATTTTTGGTGATTTTAATAATCTTTAAACTATTTAAAAACTAGTTGAGTTGAGACTTGTGATTCTAGGTGTTTTGCCAGTGAACAGTAGAGACTGCGTACCCTAGAGCCTAGCCATGTGATTAGGGTGTATTTTTGACAATTAAGATTAATTTGGAATTATTATTATTATTTATAATTAATATGATTTTCTAGTGATTTTAGAATAATTGATTTATGGTGTTTTGTGACTTTGACTTTTGTTGACCTTGTGGACTAACCTAGTGGCTAACCTAGGTCCAGACATCTTGGTTAGGTTAGGAAACCCTAGTGTGGCTTATGTTAGTCATTTCAAGTTAATTGGAATTGGTTTGGGGCTAATCGGATTTAGTTTGGTCTAAGAATGGCTTGTGAAGTCATAAGCCATAATCATGACTTAAACTAGTTAGGACTCAACCCACTAGCTAAAACCCTAGATCTAAACCCTATGGCCAGCCATATGACAGCCCCCCTCTCTATAAATACTCTCCTAGGGATTAGGGCTAGCCTCTCTCTCTTAGGGTTCATCAAGTTTTAGAAAGAGGTAATGTTCCATCTTCATAAATTCATATTAAATCCAAATTAGGTCCTTTTTCCTTCAAACAAATTCCTATACGCTCTAAATATTATGCTCTTGCTGTTGGGATTGAGTTTTGACAGGGAGCAATCAATTTGGAAGAGTTTTGGTGGGTTGAGAAATCCTTCTCTTTGAGGCTTTTTGGGAGTTTGTACACCTATAGGTATAATCCTCTCTAATCCATTATAAATTCTGTAAAAATCATTTCTAGGTTGCCCTAACCCTAGCCAAACTGTAGGAATAGGGTTCCCTAAATTTTCGTGTCGTTTCGTGTCCGTTCTGGACACGTACAGTACACACTGCTAGGTGTTTGATGAAATGCCCCAATGGGCATTTCGTGTGGTTTTTGGTGTTCTGTTTGAATAGGAATTTATGATTTGGTCTTGCTTACACATTTCTGTGCTTGGTGTCGTGTCTTAGTGCTGTGTCGAGTCCACACAGACACGGGAACACGCGGGTGCACCGCGCGCGCGCGCGCAGATTTCTTGCCCTGCTGCTCGGGGTCTTTTGCGCGCAGGACACGCCACGTGGACGTGTGATTTTGGACACACACCTTGGGGCAACCACTGACACCACGTGTGTCAAGTTGCACGACCTATCGTGTCGTGTCGGATACACACGAGCACGTGCACGTGTTTTGCACTGTACAGTTTTCTATTGAAAACGTGCACTGACACGCGTGTCTTGTGTCGTGTACGCGCAACTTGGACACGATTCAGGGTGTCCAGTCGATAGCCCTAGTCTAGGTGAACACGTGTACCAATTCTCGTAGGTCGTGTCGCTGTGTGTCGTGCACACGATCGACACGAACACGTGCAAGACGCTTGGCTGTCACTGAGCCTGTGTTTTACTGTTTTGTGTATTTATTAACTGGACACGTTTGTGTCCACTTCTGTGGACACAAACACATCATGTAGCATGTGTACATTGTGCTTAATAGTTACCAACCTTTACTTTGCTATTTTTAATTTGATTTTTATAGTTAAATGTCAATTTTCCCTTTTCATAAAAACCTGTGAATTCCCTGTTTACTGTTTTTGGTTCCAGTTTTGAAAACTGAGATTTGGACATCAATTTAACCTGTTAGACACTGTTGTTACATGTAATTTCACCTATAACATGTTCTCCTATGTATATGCTAATAGTGTGTCGGTTTTGGGACTGTTTTGTTGATGTTTGGGTCTCAAATCTGAGTTATCCTGAAGGGATAAACAGTTGAGTGATTTATCACTAATCTTGAGTTTTATTGGACTATTGTTTCAACACATCAATCAGAGTTAGTTGTTAACTGTTATGTTAGGGGGGGAGGTTATCAAACCTGGGAATGTGATGTTGGGTGATTTATGGAGTAACTGAAATTATAGTGTAACCTGAGTTTTGTTAACTAATTGCCATCCCTTCCTAAATTGTTAAATCTGAATGTTAATGTTTAAAAAGCTGAGTTTTAGTTCAATGACAACCTGAGAATTAACTCCTTCACTGTAGAACTAAAATCTGAGAATTCCATTAGTATTCCTTGTCACTATTTTAATTGATTGAAGATTCACTATTGGACTGTTATGTGGGGTGTAATCCAATGTCAATACCAGCTTGTTTCTTAACTTTTAATGTATAAAAAAAATCCTGAGATTGCATTTTACTATGACTGTTTTGAGATTAAGTTTAAAACCTGAGTTGGTATTGCACTGTTTCACTATAAACCTGAAATTGAATGTGATTCCCATGTTGCAAACATGAGATTGGTGGTTGGCATATTTTATGATTTGGTGGTGGCTTAAAACTGAAATGTTATATGAGATTTTGAGTTAACATGTAAAATCTGAATCTGGGTTTGAGTTATGCCCTTCCCTTCTCACTGTTTTGCCACACACACTCATGTCACTATTTTCTCACATTTTCTCACTGTTTCACATCACTGTTAGCCTAACTCTCTCACACACTCACTTGACACTTGAGTATCATTGTATCCCTCTCTCCTTTTCTTCCTTTGTATAATGGTAGGTTCCTATAAATAGGATTGTGTGTTAATGTATATATGTATATGATATAATGTGTTATATATTATGATATAGAGTAGAGTGATATTGTAGATTAGTACCATATGTATCCTATATTAGGTTGTATGATATGAATGCATGGGTATGATTAGATATAGATATTGAAATGGTGTTGTTTAGCATGGTTGCCTATTGGCATATGGTATAGTCTTTTGGCCTATGGCTATGGTTGTGGTTGGTGTGTGATTGCTAGACTAGGCTTGGTTAGGCCTAGTGAGACTTATTAGACTTGTTGGGTCAGTCTTGATCTAGTTGACCTAGTTTGACTAGTGTAGTTGGCCAGAGTTAACCAAGAGTTGACTTTGGCCTAGATTGACCTAGACAGCATGCAGATGCAATGTACATTCATATATCACCCTCTGTATACATCTTGACTTGTGTTGCTCTAACTAGGAGTCAGGTACCTCATCTCGGACAGTACATTTTCACAGCTATTCAGATACCAGGCGAGTACATTCTCTGATCATTTCATAACTTGCTTAGAATTATATTCCTGCTCTAGATTACTTTATTTGATGCTGTCACGATATTATCACGGATTGATACTATATGGATCCTTGCTTGAGATGTTATCCCCCTCGGGAGCATCGGATACATTATGCCATGTGTTTCATGTACATCGTGTATTCCTCGCTCTCTTGTTATCCATGTTTATCATGTGCTTCATGCTCGTTCGTGCTTGCTCGTGTACTCTCATGTGCTATCATGATCGGTCGTGTTTCCCATGAATCTCATGTATAACCTATACTTCATGTGCACCCTTCGTGGGCTTTCGTGTGGAATTCATGTGCACTCAGTTCTCTGAGCCCCGTGAATACTTCATGTATACCCCTCTATGGGCTTCATGTGAAAACCATGTACGTAATATAACCTGTCTGGATCCTTGTGTATTGATTGGGGCTTGGGGGAGTATAAATAGTCATGTGAACAATTCCAAAGTAGAATAGCCATGTACACCTCTTTAGTATAGCCATGTACAAATCAAGCCGTTCACATGTCGACTTTGTACTCTAAATCACTAGTCACTGGTAGCTCTCTACTTATAGTAGATATTTCTACTGCAGTTCTCTTCCTGTTTACATCATGTATCTTCTTTCAGTTTCATGTATCGTACTCTCTTGCATGTTTATATTTTCTAACCTGTTATGATCTGCGTGAGATATATTGTGCTCGCTCCCGTCCTGACTGGACCTGTTGAAAATTTTACAGAGGATGATGAGGAACACTGCACCCCTTACTTTGGAGCTTGCCTAGATGACACTCGCGACCTGGACCCCTGGGGAGGTTCAGGCAGCTGCTGAGGATGGCACCCTTGCATAGTGTTGTTAGCTTAGTCTGTTCTCTTTTCATGTTTAGTTGTCTTTTCCATAGTTGTATAATTTAGAGATATTGAGACTGATAGATGTTGAGATTTGTATTCTTTTGTTGTGCCTCAGTTGAGGAGTTTCTTATCTATTTCCATTCGTGCTACATTCTACCTTAGTTTGTGATTGAGTTGTACCACTGTGTTGGACTCTTTTGGGAGAGTATTACACGTTAGCTAGTTATAGTTCATGACCTAGAACACCGTTCTACCGCCGACACTGCGGCGTAGGCTGGGCGCTGTTACGTACTCGTACCCTCACGGTGGTTGCGGGTCGTGACACATTTTTAGTGGTGGCCCATGCAGGTCGAGTTTGTGTAGTGGTATTCGAACTAGAGTACCACTACAGCCTGCGGTAGGATTAGGAGTTATTTTGAGGTACTCAATCACATTAGGAAAAACTCTAACTGAATTCCTACTATCTAAATTTCTGATACTTCCTCGAATAACTGACCTCCCTTGAACTATCGTTTCTATCTCAGTATTGATTCCTTGTTTGATCTGTCTCCAGGATGGTGATTGAGACACGATCGCATCGCTCTGGCTCGGCAGACGCTGGTGAGAGGCCTACAACCCCTCTCACCCGATTGTGGATGCTGGGACCACAGCACCCCCTATTTCTGCTCATGTAGGAGCTTCTGTAGTTTTTGGGAGTGCACCTCCACCTGTCCGGAGGTCTTCTCCCGTCATCCCAGATCTGTACCAGCAGCAGTTACCGTCAGGGACAGTAGATGCGGCTCAGATGTTTACCCTCTTCCAACGATTTATGGAGTTTCAGCAACAGATTCAGCAGAGCCAGTCTGCTGATATCCGACAGAGCATACAAGATACTCACCAGTTGGTTAGGACGACAGTGGAGCTGGTGGCTGCTCAGCCACAGGGAGGCCAGATGCAGCCGTATCAGCCGAGGACTCCAGACATCCATTCCTTCAAGAAGATGGGACCCCGAGACTTCAAGTGTACAGAGGGCATCATATACGCTGACGATTGGATAGAGCATATTGAGGAGATATTCCGATTGGCACAGATACCAGCAGGATTACAGATCGAGGCAGCCGCCAGTCAGATACAGGACTTGGCCCGTACCTGGTACCAGACGGACCCGAGGGTTGGTACCACCGGTCAGACTTGGGCAGCATTCAAGAAACTATTCAAGGAGAAATTCTTTCCTGATACAGCTCTCCGTGCTCTGGAGGCGCAGTTCGAGAGTTTGGTTCAGGGGAACCAGACCGTTGAGGAGTATGCTGGAGAGTTCAGTCGTTTGAGCAGGTTCATCGAGGATCTTACCGAGGTCGGGAAGGCGAGGAAGTTCCGCAGGGGTTTGATCAGGGAAATCAAGTCATACACCAAGAGCGACCACGACGCCACTTTCGAGCAGATTCTAGTAGGAGCCATGACGGCAGAGGACGATCTTGGACTGAAGGAGAAGAGGAGGCTAGATACTCAGGGGGCTAGTGGTAGTGCGAGCCCAGCCAAGAGGCCCCACCTACAGATTCAGCAGCAGGTGCCCCAATTGCAGAGTCAGCAGTAGTATCCGCAGCAGATGCCACCCCTGCAGTTTCAGCAGCAGTACCAGCAGCCGAGGGTCTACCTTCAGCAGCCACAGAATCAGCAGCAGGCCTCGGAGCAGCAGCTAGTTATTATTTGTCCCTTCTGTAAGAGACCAGGGCATGGTTGGGGCGAATGTCGGAAGAGGTTGGGCAGATATTTACTTTACGGAGGATCCGATCATCGTCTGAGAGAGTGCCTCGAGTCATCAGGATAGACAGTTCAGGAAGTAGGAGCTAGGGCTCCAGTAGACCAGCAGACGGGATTACCCTTGCCGACTCAGCAGCAGAGGTATATGCAGCATCAGCAGCAGGCCAGAGGAGGCCAGCGAGGGCGAGCTTTCGCCAGGACAGTCGAGGATGCTCAGGCCAGTAGAGATCTTGCTGCAGGTTCCGATCTATACAATTTTCTTCCCGCAATTGCCTCTTATAACTGCCTTGAAATTTCGATTCCCTCTGTTCCTTGTTGATTTATTAATTCTGTCATGTTGTTCTTGTGTTATGTTTAATTTTCTTCTGAGATGAATCATATGGGCTAGGTCACCTTGGTTATGGAATCGAGAATCTTCGATGGTCGTGTTTAGCTGGCATAGTGAGGACATATAGTCAGATTTAGGACGTATTTCTCGGGTGTGGGAATTTAAGGTTTTCGCTGCCAAGCATGCGGCAACGCAAAAATTTTAAATACCATGATTCTAGAGATATGTGCCTTAGTCGAGGACTCTGTGATTATCGTAGCCTTGCCCGCTAGCACGACGAAGATTCTGAGTATCATGATTTTGGACAGACGCATATGATTATCTGACGGTATGTTTGACCTAGAAGGACTGCTACCATCTTAAATTTCGAGGACGAAATTTTTATAAGGTGGGTAGGATTGTAACACCCAGTTTCTGAAATGAGGGTAATTTTGAAAATTTGTATTTAAATTATTTAATTATGGTATTTAGTTTAATAATATGATTTTTTGGTGATTTTAATAATCTTTAAACTATTTAAAAACTAGTTGAGTTGAGACTTGTGATTCTAGGTGTTTTGCCAGTGAACAGTAGAGACTGCGTACCCTAGAGCCTAGCCATGTGATTAGGGTGTATTTTTGACAATTAAGATTAATTTGGAATTATTATTATTATTTATAATTAATGTGATTTTCTAGTGATTTTAGAATAATTGATTTATGGTGTTTTGTGACTTTGACTTTTGTTGACCTTGTGGACTAACCTAGTGGCTAACCTAGGTCCAGACATCTTGGTTAGGTTAGGAAACCCTAGTGTGGCTTATGTTAGTCATTTCAAGTTAATTGGAATTGGTTTGGGGCTAATCGGATTTAGTTTGGTCTAAGAATGGCTTGTGAAGTCATAAGCCATAATCATGACTTAAACTAGTTAGGACTCAACCCACTAGCTAAAACCCTAGATCTAAACCCTATGGCCAGCCATATGACAGCCCCCCTCTCTATAAATACTCTCCTAGGGATTAGGGCTAGCCTCTCTCTCTTAGGGTTCATCAAGTTTTAGAAAGAGGTAATGTTCCATCTTCATAAATTCATATTAAATCCAAATTAGGTCCTTTTTCCTTCAAACAAATTCCTATAGGCTCTAAATATTATGCTCTTGCTGTTGGGATTGAGTTTTGACAGGGAGCAATCAATTTGGAAGAGTTTTGGTGGGTTGAAAAATCCTTCTCTTTGAGGCTTTTTGGGAGTTTGTACACCTATAGGTATAATCCTCTCTAATCCATTATAAATTCTGTAAAAATCATTTCTAGGTTGCCCTAACCCTAGCCAAACTGTAGGAATAGGGTTTCCTAAATTTTCGTGTTATTTCGTGTCCGTTCTGGACACGTACAGTACACACTGCTAGGTGTTTGATGAAATGCCCCAATGGGCATTTCGTGTGGTTTTTGGTGTTCTGTTTGAATAGGAATTTATGATTTGGTCTTGCTTACACATTTCTGTGCTTGGTGTCGTGTCTTAGTGCTGTGTCGAGTCCACACAGACACGGGAACACACGGGTGCACCGCGCGCGCGCGCGCAGATTTCTTGCCCTGCTGCTCGGGGTCTTTTGCGCGCAGGACACGCCACGTGGACGTGTGATTTTGGACACACACCTTGGGGCAACCACTGACACCACGTGTGTCAAGTTACACGACCTATCGTGTCGTGTCGGATACACACGAGCATGTGCACGTGTTTTGCACTGTGCAGTTTTCTATTGAAAACGTGCACTGACACGCGTGTCTTGTGTCGTGTACGCGCGACTTGGACACGATTCAGGGTGTCCAGTCGATAGCCCTAGTCTAGGTGAACACGTGTACCAATTCTCGTAGGTCGTGTCGCTGTGTGTCGTGCACACGATCGACACGAACACGTGCACGACGCTTGGCTGTCACTGAGCCTGTGTTTTACTGTTTTGTGTATTTATTAACTGGACACATTTGTGTCCACTTCTGTGGACACAAACACATCATGTAGCATGTGTACATTGTGCTTAATAGTTACCAACCTTTACTTTGCTATTTTTAATTTGATTTTTATAGTTAAATGTCAATTTTCCCTTTTCATAAAAACCTGTGAATTCCCTGTTTACTGTTTTTGGTTCCAGTTTTGAAAACTGAGATTTGGACATCAATTTAACCTGTTAGACACTGTTGTTACATGTAATTTCACCTATAACATGTTCTCCTATGTATATGCTAATAGTGTGTCGGTTTTGGGACTGTTTTGTTGATGTTTGGGTCTCAAATCTGAGTTATCCTGAAGGGATAAACAGTTGAGTGATTTATCACTAATCTTGAGTTTTATTGGACTATTGTTTCAACACATCAATCAGAGTTAGTTGTTAACTGTTATGTTAGGGGGGAAGGTTATCAAACCTGGGAATGTGATGTTGGGTGATTTATGGAGTAACTGAAATTATAGTGTAACCTGAGTTTTGTTAACTAATTGCCATCCCTTCCTAAATTGTTAAATCTGAATGTTAATGTTTAAAAAGCTGAGTTTTAGTTCAATGACAACCTGAGAATTAACTCCTTCACTGTAGAACTAAAATCTGAGAATTCCTTTAGTATTCCATGTCACTGTTTTAATTGATTGAGGATTCACTATTGGACTGTTATGTGGGGTGTAATCCAATGTCAATACCAGCTTGTTTCTTAACTTTTAATGTATAAAAAAAAATCCTGAGATTGCATTTTACTATGACTGTTTTGAGATTAAGTTTAAAACCTGAGTTGGTATTGCACTGTTTCACTATAAACCTGAAATTGAATGTGATTCCCATGTTGCAAACATGAGATTGGTGGTTGGCATATTTTATGATTTGGTGGTGGCTTAAAATTGAAATGTTATATGAGATTTTGAGTTAACATGTAAAATCTGAATCTGGGTTTGAGTTATGCCCTTCCCTTCTCACTGTTTTGCCACACACACTCATGTCACTGTTTCCTCACATTTTCTCACTGTTTCACATCACTGTTAGCCTAAATCTCTCACACACTCACTTGATACTTGAGCATCATTGTATCCCTCTCTCCTTTCCTTCCTTTGTATAATGGTAGGTTCCTATAAATAGGATTGTGTGTTAATGTATATATGTATATGATATAATGTGTTATATATTATGATATAGAGTAGAGTGATATTGTAGATTAGTACCATATATATCCTATATTAGGTTGTATGATATGAATGCATGGGTATGATTAGATATAGATATTGAAATGGTGTTGTTTAGCATGGTTGCCTATTGGCATATGGTATAGTCTTTTGGCCTATGGCTATGGTTGTGGTTGGTGTGTGATTGCTAGACTAGGCTTGGTTAGGCCTAGTGAGACTTATTAGACTTGTTGGGTCAGTCTTGATCTAGTTGACCTAGTTTGACTAGTGTAGTTGACCAGAGTTAACCAAGAGTTGACTTTGGCCTAGATTGACCTAGACAGCATGCAGATGCATTATACATTCATATATCACCCTCTGTATACATCTTGACTTGTGTTGCTCTAACTAGGAGTCAGGTACCTCATCTCGGACAGTACATTTTCACAGCTATTCAGATACTAGGCGAGTACATTCTCTGATCATTTCATAACTTGCTTAGAATTATATTCCTGCTCTAGATTACTTTATTTGATGCTGTCACGATATTATCACGGATTGATACTATATGGATCCTTGCTTGAGATGTTATCCCCCTCGGGAGCATCGGATACATTGTGCCATGTGTTTCATGTACATCGTGTATTCCTCGCTCTCTTGTTATCCATGTTTATCATGTGCTTCATGCTCGTTCGTGCTTGCTTGTGTACTCTCATGTGCTATCATGATCGGTCGTGTTTCCCATGAATCTCATGTATAACCTATACTTCATGTGCACCCTTCGTGGGCTTTCGTGTGGAATTCATGTGCACTCAGTTCTCTGAGCCCCGTGAATACTTCATGTATACCCCTCTATGGGCTTCATGTGAAAACCATGTACGTAACATAACCTGTCTGGATCCTTGTGTATTGATTGGGGCTTGGGGGAGTATAAATAGTCATGTGAACAATTCCAAAGTAGAATAGCCATGTACACCTCTTTAGTATAGCCATCTGCAAATCAAGCCGTTCACATGTCGATTTTGTACTCTAAATCACTAGTCACTGGTAGCTCTCTACTTATAGTAGATATTTCTATTGCAGTTCTCTTCCTGTTTACATCATGTATCTTCTTTCAGTTTCATGTATCGTACTCTCTTGCATGTTTATATTTTCTAACCTATTATGATCTGCGTGAGATGTATTATGCTCGCTCCCGTCCTGACTGGACCTGTTGAAAATTTTACAGAGGATGATGAGGAACACTGCACCCCTTACTTTGGAGCTTGCCTAGATGACACTCGCGACCTGGACCCCTGGGGAGGTTCAGGCAGCTGCTGAGGATGGCACCCTTGCATAGTGTTGTTAGCTTAGTCTGTTCTCTTTTCATGTTTAGTTGTCTTTTCCATAGTTGTATAATTTAGAGATATTGAGACTGATAGATGTTGAGATTTGTATTCTTTTGTTGTGCCTCAGTTGAGGAGTTTCTTATCTATTTCCATTCGTGCTACATTCTACCTTAGTTTGTGATTGAGTTGTACCTCTGTGTTGGACTCTTTTTGGAGAGTATTACACGTTAGCTAGTTATAGTTCATGACCTAGAACACCGTTCTACCGCCGACACTGCGGCGTAGGCTGGGCGCTGTTACGTACTCGTACCCTCACGGTGGTTGCGGGTCGTGACACCACCAGCAACACATAGAGAGAGGAAAGAGGAAGGACGAACCTGAAGCCGACGCCGTCGGCGGCTCCCACCGTCTGAGTACGGTTCTCCGCCTCCGCCCTTAGCCTCGCCGAACCACCGACTCTTCCGCCGGCGTCCTCCTCCCGTATCCCCTCTTTCCGAACAGTCGAAACCCTTGTCCCCCGGCCGCGTCGCCCCTACGCCACCGGAACCCTCGCCGGAAAACCCCCTCCGCCTTCACCACTTCCCTCTGTCAATCGCTTCTCCCTGGACCAACTCACCTCCGTCGAAGCCGAACCCATCGCCGGCCGCCCTCTTCGCCGTGCCCGTCCCGAGCCGCAGCGCCGGAGCTTTCGCCGCCCACGCGCGCGAAACCCTGCTCCTCCGTCGACCTAAAACTCCACCGTCCGTCCTCCACACGCAGCGCCGGACTCACCCCCGTTCTCCTTTCCTCCGTCGCGTCCCCCAACTCTCGCCGACCAAGCCCGGCTGCGACTGCCGCCTCCGCTTCCTCTCCCACCGCCGGAGTGGTGAGCTCCACTCCGAACCCCCTTCTACCTCCGCTGTGCGCGCTCAGCTGTGCCACTCCCGCCGTCACCCGCTTCTCCCCTCCGCCTTTCTCTTCCCTCCACGATCGCCGTTCCCCTGGTTCACGCTCGCCGCCTCCCTTTCACTCTCTCGCTCCTTTTTCCCTCTCAGTCTCTCTCTCTCTCTCTCTTTCAGTATTGATTTTTTTTGGGTTATTTTTATTAGTCCCGTTCTCCTCGGAAGAGGAGAAGGAGAACCGTTTGTGTTTTTTTTATTTTTTTTCATTTTTTTTTCTTGTTTTATTTTTGTTATTTATTATTAATAAGAGTATTATTATTGTTAGATAATAGTCATTTTATGGTATAACACCCCAGTTCCGGAATACGAGGACGTACACGGCCAGCTACACCGTATAAGGTACGAATATACTATACGGTGATGACGGCTGTCCAGTCGGGTTGGGTATTCTAGCATGCAATCAATCTATGGCCTAAATCCGATCTCATATCCACAGGTAAAACACAATGAAACAATATCAAGAGATATAATCATATGAAAAACAGGAAATACTCATATGAAAATCTGGATTCTACAGTACAGGATAATAATGTAGACAAGTATACCTTTCCACAGTTCCTAGCATGGTCGGGAACTGAAGCACATCCTCCAAGTCGAGTCTGAAAGATCCACAGGGTCGGTCTCAGGCAATCTGGGAACAATCCAGGGTTGGTCAGGCCAACCGTAGCAAGTACCAGAAAGGAAGGCTCAAGGACGGGCGAAGAAAACCACCAGGATAAAATATGACAAGGATAACTTCTAAAAACAATAAATAAAGGTAAGGGATCGTGCGGCACCAACGCACGATAACAATCCACAAGTATAGTGAAGCTAACACAATCACAATCTTCCTAGCATCCACTAACACCTGCACTGCCAGCTGGAAATCAATATCAGCTGGCTAGCAGGCAACAAGCCAAACAACACAGAAGGACAAGCGGCCACACAATGCCTACGGCTTGCTATTGTTAGCTAACTAGGGTTATCACAGGCCTAATTACTAACAAGATGCAATGAGACTTCAAAGTCCAGCTCCTGCTTGCTACTACCCGAATGGCCCCAGCAAAAGAAAAAGATAGATATAGCAGGCACACTGCAGTAAGATACATGTGCCCTAAAGAAGTTCCACACTCAACGGAGGGCTGGGAATGCGCTCATCTCGACGGATAGCAACAAATCCCTAGTATATATATATATAGATACATAGGGCCGGGGTCAGACAAGCAACAGGTCACTGGGAAGTACCCATGAACTACATGATTAATCTAGTTATTAGCCTAGTCAGTTTCATTATGGATCCCTGACCGTGGTACTCAGGGATCCATGTCCTAGACATGATGCAAGACAAGACTGGACTGGTGGCTTATACAATCACAATCAAGAGAAATCAACCACGGTGTCAAGACGGGGTCATACTGAGCAAGTCAGGACTGGCTGTCGCAACAGCAATCAAGAGTAAACATGCCATGTCGAGAGTACTAGTCAAGAGTGCGCCACCACGGGCCACTATCAAGAATCAAGAGTATACATGCCAGGTTTACTGTCAAGTCCAGAGTACTAGTCAGGAGTGCACCTCTACGGGCCACTAATCAAGAATCAAGACATTTCCAGGTCATCGTGTAATACCAGGAACAAGGTCAGACCTATCAGTCACAAGAAGTCACATGCCCAAATCGTGACATGGATAACAAGTCGGGTACAAGATCAAAATCTCTACTATAATAGTCTGTCAAGTACACATGGGAACCTACAGCTCAAATCATCAAGTCTATCCATCCACCTTATCAAACTATCAGGAGTCTCCTATCTACGAAGGAAATCAATATCATGTCAGGAAGGTCAATAACCAAATACCAAGCTAATCACTATAAGCAACGCTAGGCCCTCTGGCTCACAAGAATTCTCCAAGTCAATGATCACCAGCCACTAGAGAACGAGCCCCCCCTCAACTACCAAGATATAGCAATCAAATCAGGTTTCCCCAACTACCGAAATACACAAAGGTACCAGGTTTTGGGCGTTTGGGAAGTCGAGTAAAAATCATATAATAATACCCTCGATATTCTCCTCATTCCACAAAATATTCAAAATCACCAAAACCCAAGAATCTACATAGATCCACCAAGTCAATATCCCGAGATCGTACTCTCCATAATACTCAATCCTCAGTCACATCCACAAGTCACAACTTCCAATACACAGGACAACTGTCAGCTCTATCTGACTAGACTAGGACAACCCCTAGAATGAAGGGTCAGGGGACAAGAGTCCGGTAATAAATATCGCCGGAAGTGGCAAGGATTACACGGACCGCTCTGGAGCAAATCCACAACCCTTAAACCAAACAAGGACCAGGGTTGCAGACCGTCTCCCGAGTGGAACAGCTCTCCTTACGCTATCCGACGGACAAGACAGATCAGGAGCTAGGCGACTGATCTAGTCTGGAGTCTACCTAGCAAGCAATGGGATCAGGTATACTATACCAAGGTGAACAAGCACGAGCCCAGTCCAGCAAACAAAAGGAATGGTTCTGCCCAGTCCTTCGAACCAAATTCCCGATCGAGAATTTTGGAAGAATCCGGCATGAGTCTCCTCTGTATTCTGGACAGGAGCTCCCAGCGAGTTGGGGCTAAAATCCACTCGGCACAACCTACTGCGGAATCGCAGAATCGTAGACTGAGATCACTAGGTCTCAGCTACCAGCAGCACTATGATGCGTACTGGGAACAAGTCGATAGCCGAGAACACTAAGTCTCGGCCTCCAGCAGCACTACGATGCGAACTGAAAATCAATCGAACCCGAGACCACTAATGTCTCGGCCTCCAGCAGCACTACGATGCGTACTGGGCGCCAAGCCAACATGCATAATAAAATAACCGCCTCGCAGGGCGCACCACAACACATGCCCATAAATCCCTAACCCAAGCACAATCACCGCCACAAGTAAAGTTAGCCAGAGCCGTTACCCGACCGCAAGTCGGACACGGGGCATACAGGGACAATCCATACATGTGAGTCGTGCTCGTGTCCTCGGAGGTGTGGATGACCCATCCGAGTTGCCCGATACGGTCTACCCCGGTATCGGACGAAGCTATCCTAAGTTATCATCATGGCAGTTCTACTACTAGGCTACACTAATCATGGTTATAAAATTTACAAGTACAAATTGATTAAATGAAATAAAATCCAGGAGAGAGGGCAAGAGCCATCGATGAGCAAGGGATACTTGCCTAGAGGGCTCGGCTAGGTAAGCAAGTCTTCGACAGTCGCGATCCAAGCTAGCACGCCAATCGAGATCCTCAGAACACACAATAAACAATTATTAGCACCAAACAATAAAATTATAGGAGAAATCACCGGGGATGGGAGGAGGCTATACCGTGTGGGTCCTGCAAGTAGTGCAGGGATCTGGCACGGAAACCGAGGTACACGAATCGATACGGACACGTGAGCCGAGACTATATCGAGACGTGTACAAGAATTGAGATGACACGAATATCGAGATGGCACGAATATCGAGATGAACGGAAAACACGTGCACGTAAATCGAGACATGCACGTAGATCGAGAAAATCACGAATATCAGAATGGTCCACAAATCATGCGATACGCAAATCGAGACGAGCACGTAAATCGAGATGACCCAGAGTCCAAGGAGCACGTAAATCGATGCAGCACACAAATTGAGGTGTACATACAAATCGATGCGGTGCGGAGTCCAATACGACACGTAAATCGAGGTGTACACACAACTGAGATGGGCATAAAGGTCGGGGCACGAAAACCGAGACAACGCTCAAATCAAGATGGCACGGTGCCCGAGGCAGCACAAGGCTCGAGGCGTCCCGCTGCCCAAGGCAATACGTAGATCCAGGTACACGAAAACCAAGAGGGCATACATAACGAGGTACACGTGTCCCAAGAAGCTCGTGCCCCAAGGCAACACACATACCAAGGCAACCCAAGTCAAAGTGGCACGTACACCGAGGTGCACGTAAATTAAAATTGATCATGTACACCGAGGTGCACGTGCCCCGAAGTGCACGGAGAACGAGGGCACACATGTCGAGGGGGCTCGCTGCTCGAGCATCACGGGGCCCAAGGGCGTTCCGCCGCTCGAGGCTGGCGCTGCCCCCGAGCACGGCGGCTCGCCGGACAGAAAGAAAGAGGGAAAGGAGGAGCTGGGGTGAAGCTCGGCTCACCGGAGGAAGCTCGGCCAAGTTGGGTCGAGATCGGTCGGCCGCCGGCGGGAACGAAAGACGACAGCAGCGACAGCAGTGGTTGTGGCTGCAGCGGAGGAGAGGGAGGAGGAGAAGGAGACGGTGGTGGCGCCGGTGGCTGTGGATGGCGGCCACGGGGGCTGGTCACTGGAGATCGGGCCGGGGAGGAGAAGGACGAGGGGGAGATGGTGGAGCCGGCAGTGGCGGTGGAGGAGATGGCGACGACGATGATGATGGTGGTGGAGGTAGGTGATGGAAGTGGTGGTGGAGACGGTGGCTGGCGGTGGCGGCTCCGGAAAGAGGGAGCTCAGGGAGGAGGCAGCGAAGGCGGTGGCGGTGCTGGTGGGTGATGGTGGTGGAGGGATGAAGATGCCGACGATGGTGGTAGCGGTCGCGGGGGTGACGGGCGGCCGGAGGTCGGGGGAGTGGCCGGGAGAAGAGTGTGAGCGGGAGAGAGGAGAGTACAGGAGAGAGAGAGTGGGGGAGGGGTTGAGTGAGCGGGAGAGAGGATTGGGGGGGCTGCTCCATGGAAATGGGGAGAGAGAGAGAGAGAGTTAGGTTAGAGAGAGATGGGGGGGTTTAGATATTTAGGATTTAAATAATAATAATAACAATAATAATAATAATAATAATAATAACAATGATAATGATAATTAATAATAATAAAAACAATTTAATAAAAGCTAGCCATGTTAACCCCTAATAATAATAATAACATAATATTAATAACAATTAAATAGAGACAATAATCAAATGTCATGCCTAAACAATTAAGGCTTACCAAAGTCCAAAAAATAAATAAAATTTTAAACAATTACGAAATTTGAAAATAACCCCTATACGATCATATACCTATTACCAAAATAGGGATGTGACATTCTACCCACCTTACAAAAATTTCGTCCTCGAAATTTCAAAATTATCAAAATAGAGTTTTTAAAACTAGTACATATATATCTGCCATGAAAACTCAACCCACCTTACAGAAATCAAGTAATACAATAAGAAACGAACAAAATCTCAATATGAAAACATCAAAGGAAACAAGGTCTAGCTAAATAAATCAACTCGCAAGGTAAACCCAAAACATCGAAAGAAACTCGAAAATCAAATTCTCGCACACACGAAATAACCCCATAAATCAAAACAAGTACAAAATATCAAAAACAATGTCCAAAAACGTAAAATCCCAACTGCATAAAATCCGTATAAAATCATAAAATACAGGATATCTGTCTCGAACCGAAGACCGTAGTTCCTACTATCCGAAAAATGTGTCATGATCATTCCTTGCCACGCCATCCGGAATGGCTGCAAAAGATTCACCATGACACTATAATCGAGCGGCTGCAACTTTCGTTACCACGCCGTCAAGGTATACTAGGGTCATCCGGTACTCTTGATAAATACCTAAAACGAATCAAATCCATAACCCAAATATCTGAATCACAAAATTCACAAAATCTCTAACAATCTAATGAGAGTCCTAGAAAACAATCAAAATCCAAAATCCAGGTGAATCGTAACACACATCCAAAAAAAAAATCTTCAACAATAACCACAAGATAGCTTTTCTAGGAAAATACTCCAAACCAAGAATCTATATCAAAACATAATGTATAGAAAGTATATCTATAATTAAAATAATATCTGAAATAAATAATCATGAGTGCGGAACTGTCCGAAATCAAGGAAGCCAAATCGATACAAGAATATCCCTCGGATACTCAACAAATGTTAAAATATCCAATCTCAGAGTCCAGAGGAAGTCTTCAGTCCGCAGCAATCCAGCCAACGCTCGAAGAGGACGATAATGAAACTAAGTCAACACGAAGTCAATGCACGAAATGGATAACTGGAAATCAAACAAGGCGAAACACCGGTAGAGAGTACAGAACCCAAGATAAATAATCATGTAACCCAAATAATGGAGATAAGATAGCATCTCATCAAATAAGGTGATCGACATGACCAACTATAGGATCATATCTATCAAACAAGGATCAGAGATAGATAACACGAATAAGACATGGCCAAGCAAGATAGGTCCAAGTAGAGATGAGGACCAGTTTACAGGGGAGCGAAGGACAAGTGTAACAAGTGGGAATACCAAAGAATAGTAGACTGAGATCAATAATCATGTGATTCCCAACAATATCTCAAAACGAGACCTGCATGGGCCACCACTAAAACTATATAACGCCCCAGTTCCAGAATACGGGGACGTACACGGCCAGCTACACCGTATAAAATACGAATACGCTATACGGTGATGACGACTGTCCAGTCTGGTTGGGTATTCTAGCATGCAATCAATCTATGGCCTAAATTCGATCTCATATCCACAGGTAAAACACAATAAAACAATATCAAGAGAGATAATCATATGAAAAATAGGAAATACTCATATAAAAATCTGGAATCTACAGTACATGATAATAATGTAGACAAGTATACCTTCCCACAGTTCCTAGCATGGTCGGAAACTGAAGCACATCCTCCAAGTCGAGTCTGGAAGATCCACAGGGTCGGTCTCAGGCAATCTGGGAACAATCCAGGGTTGGTCAGGCCAACCGTAGCAAGTACCAGAAAGGAAGGCTCAAGGACGGGCAAAAAAAACCAGCAGGATAAAATATGACAAGGATAACATCTAAAAACAGTAAATAAAGGTAAGGGATCGTGCGGCACCAACGCACAATAACAATCCACAAGTATAGTGAAGCTAACACAATCATAATCTTCCTAGCATCTACTAACACCTGTACTGCCAGCTGGAAATCAATATCAGCTGGCTAGCAGGCAACAAGCCAAACAACACAGAAGGACAAGCGGCCACATAATACCTACGGCTTGCTATTATTAGCTAACTAGGGTTATCACAGGCCTAATTACTAACAAGATGCAATGAGACTTCAAAGTCCAGCTCCTGCTTGCTACTACCCGAATGGCCCCAGCAAAAGAAAAAGATAGATATAGCAGGCACACTGCAGTAAGATACATGTGCCCTAAAGAAGTGCCACACTCGACGGAGGGCTGGGAATGCGCTCATCTCGACGGATAGCAACAAATCCCTAGTATATATATATATATAGATACATAGCGCCGGGGTCAGACAAGCAACAGGTCACTGGGAAGTCCCCATGAACTATATGATTAATCTAGTTATTAGCCTAGTCAGTTTCATTATGGATCCCTGACCGTGGTACTCAGGGATCCATGTCCTAGACATGATGTAAGGCAAGACTGGACTGGTGGCTTATACAATCACAATCAAGAGAAATCAACTACGGTGTCAAGACGGGGTTATGCTGAGCATGTCAGGACTGGCTGTCGCAACAGCAATCAAGAGTAAACATGCCATGTCGAGAGTACTAGTCAGGAGTGCGCCACCACGGGCCACTATCAAGAATCAAGAGTATACATGCCAGGTTTACTGTCAAGTCAAGAGTGCTAGTCAGGAGTGTACCTCTACGGGCCACTAATCAAGAATCAAGACAGGTCCAGTTCATCGTGTAATACCAGGAACAAGGTCAGACCTATCAGTCATAAGAAGTTACATGCCCAAATCGTGACATGGATAACAAGTCGGGTACAAGATCAAAATCTCCACTATAATAGTCTGTCAAGTACACATGGGAACCTACAGCTCAAATCATCAAGTCGATCCATCAACCTTATTAAACTATCAGGAGTCTCCTATCTATGATGGAAATCAATATCATGTCAGGAAGGTCAATAACCAAATACCAAGCTAATCACTATAAGCAACGCTAGGCCCTCTGGCTCATAAGAATCCTCCAAGTCAATGATCACCAGCCATTAGAAACGAGCCCCCCCTCAACTACCAAGACATAGCAATCAAATCAGGTTTCCCCAACTACCGGAATACACAAAGGTACCAGGTTTTGGGCGTTTGGGAAGTCGAGTAAAAATCATATAATAATACCCTCGATATTCTCCTCGTTCCACGAAATATTCGAAATCACCAAAACCCAAGAATCCACATAGATCTACCAAGTCAATATCCCGAGATCGTACTCTCCATAATACTCAATCCTCAGTCATATCCACAAGTCACAACTCCCAATACAAAGGACAACTGTCAGCTCTATCTGACTAGACTAGGATAACCCCTAGGATGAAGGGTCAGGGGACAAGAGTCCGGTAATAAATATCGCCGGAAGTGGCAAGGATTACACGGACCGCTCTGGAGCAAATCCACAACCCTTAAACCAAACAAGGACCAGGGTTGCAGACCGTCTCCCGAGTGGAACCGCTCTCCTTACGCTATCCGACGGACAAGACAGATCAGGAGCTAGGCGACTGATCTAGTCTGGAGTCTACCTAGTAAGCAATGGGATCAGGTATACTATACCAAGGTGAACAGGCACGAGCCCAGTCCAGCAAACCAAAGGAATGGTTCTGCCCAGTCCTTCGAACCAAATTCCCGATCGGGAATTTTGGAAGAATCCGGCATGA
This sequence comes from Iris pallida, assembly GCA_029216955.1. NCBI lineage: Eukaryota > Viridiplantae > Streptophyta > Magnoliopsida > Asparagales > Iridaceae > Iris > Iris pallida. The sequence goes on from JANAVB010030818.1 coordinate 9,195,730, forward strand.
GTCTCCTCTGTATTCTGGACAGGAGCTTCCAGCGAGTTGGGGCTAAAATCCACTCGGCGCAACCTGCTGCAGAATCGCAGAATCGTAGACTGAGATCACTAGGTCTCAGCTACCAGCAACACTATGATGCGTACTGGGAACAAGTCGATAGCTGAGAACACTAAGTCTCGGCCTCCAGCAGCACTACGATGCGAACTGAAAATCAATCGAACCCGAGACCACTAATGTCTCGGCCTCCAGCAGCACTACGATGCGTACTGGACGCCAAGCCAACATGTATAATAAAATAACCGCCTCGTAGGGCACACCACAACACATGCCCATAAATCCCTAACCCAAGCACAATCACCGCCACAAGTAAAGTTAGCCAGAGCCGTTACCCGACCGCAAGTCGGACACGGGGCATACAGGGACAATCCATACATGTGAGTCGTGCTCGTGTCCTCGGAGGTGTGGATGACCCATCCGAGTTGCCCGATACGGTCTACCACGGTATCGGACCAAGCTATCCTAAGTTATCATCATGGCATTTCTACTACTAGGCTACACTAATCATGGTTATACAATTTACAAGTACAAATTAATTAAATGAAATAAAATCCAGGAGGGAGGGCAAGAGCCGTCGATGAGCAAGGGATACTTGCCTAGAGGGCTCGGCTAGGTAAGCAAGTCTTCGACAGTCGCGATCCAAGCTAGCACGCCAATCGAGATCCTCAGAACACACAATAAACAATCATTAGCACCAAACAATAAAATAATAGGAGAAATTACCGGGGATGGCAGGAGGCTATACCGTGTGGGTCCCGCAAGCAGTACCGAGATCTGGTACGGAAATCGAGGTACGCGAATCGATACGGATACGTAAACCGAGACTATATCGAGACGCGTACGAGAATCGAGATAACACGAATATCGAGATGGCACGAATATCGAGATGAACGGAAAATACGTACACGTAAATCGAGATGTGCACGTAGATCAAACAAATCATGAATATCAGAATGGTCCACAAATCATACGACACACAAATCGAGACGAGCACATAAATCGAGATGACCCAGAGTCCAAGGAGCACGTTAATTGATGCGGCACACAAATCGAGGTATACATGCAAATCGATGCGGTGCGGAGTCCAATACGGCACACAAATCGAGGTGTGCACGCAACCGAGGTGGGCACAAAGGCCGGGGCACGAAAACCGAGACAACGCTCAAATCAAGATGGCATGGTACCCGAGGTAGCACGGGGCTCGAGGCGTCCCGCTGCCCAAGGCAACACGTAGATCTAGGTGCACGGAAACTAAGAGGGCACACATAACGAGGTGTACGTGTCCCAAGAGGCTCGTGGCCCAAGACAGCACACATACCAAGGCAACCCAAGTCAAAGTGGCACGTACACCGAGGTGCACCTAAATCGAAACTGATCACGTATACCGAAGTGCACGTGCCCCAAAGTACACAGGAAACGAGGGCACACATGCCGAAGGGGCTCGCTGCTCGAACAGCGTGGGGCCCAAGGGCGTCCCGCCGCTCGAGGCTGGCACTGCCCCGAGCATGGCGGCTCGCCGGACAGAAGGAAAGAGGGAAAGGAGGAGCTGGGGTGTAGCTCGGCTCACCGGGGGAAGCTCAGCCAAGTCGGGTCGAGATCGGTCGGCCGCCGGCGGGGACAAAAGACGACAGCAGCGGCAGCAGTGGCTGCGGCTGCGGCGGAGGAGAGAGAGGAGGAGAAAGAGACGGTGGTGGCGCCGGTGGCTGTGGATGGCGACCACGGGGGCTGGTCGTCGGAGATCGGGCCGGGGAGGAGAAGGACGAGGGGGAGATGGTGGAGCCGGCAGTGGAGGTGGAGGAGATGGCGACGACGATGATGATGGTGGTGGAGGTGGGTGATGGAAGTGGTGGTGGAGACGGTGGCTGGCGGTGGCAGCTCCGGGAAGAGGGAGCTCAGGGAGGAGGCGGCGAAGGCGGTGGCGGTGCTGGTGGTGACGGGCGGCCGGAGGTCGGGGGAGTGGCCAGGAGAAGAGTCTGAGCGGGAGAGATGAAAGTACAGGAGAGAGAGAGTGGGGGAGGGGCTGAGTGAGCGGGAGAGAGGATTGGGGGTGGGGGCGGCTGCTCCATGGGAAGGGGGAGAGAGAGAGAGTTAGGTTAGAGAGAGATGGAGGGGTTTAGATATTTAGGATTTAAATAATAATAATAATAATAATAATAATAATAATAATAATAATAATAACAATAATAATAATAATAATAATAATAATAATAATAATAATGATGATAATTAATAATAATAAAAATAATTTAATAAAAGCTAGCCATGCTAACCCCTAATAATAATAATAAAATAATATTAATAACAATTAAATAGAGACAATAATCAAATGTCATGTCTAAACAATTAAGGCTAACCAAAGTCCCAAAAATAAATAAAATTTTAAACAATTACGAAATTTGAAAATAACCCCTATACGATCATATACCTATTACCAAAATAGGGATATGACATATGGGTATTTTTATATTATTACTATTATTATTTTGGGAGAATATATTGTTATTTTGAAGAGAGTGTTTTGTCTTTACTGTTAATAATAATTGATATATTTTATACTATTATTATTATTGTTATCATTTTTATTTATCATTATTAATATTATATCTTCTTCTATTTTCTGGTTGGTATTTTAATTCGTATATGGAAATATTCTGCTAATGGCATTATAGTACTAAATATTTTAATGGTATTATTGATAGTACATATATTTATGTATTTGGTTATGTTAAGATAAGTAATCAGTATTACTATGTCCAAAGATTATTATATGCAGTAATTATTATTATATTTTTATAAATATACATATTAAATAATTTTCTAAAAAGGTTATCTTGCAACAAAAAGATTATATAGAGGCTTGGCCCTATACATATTTCCAATGTTAGTCTTAGCCTTAGATAACGTTTCTATATATATATATACATATATATATATATTTCTAAAATTATTTTCAACTAGTATAAGTATAGTCTTTCAAAGGTTATAAATAGTTTTTCTAAAAATCATAATTATTTTATTATCCATTTTCTTTGATCTTCTCCTTTCCATGACCAATCCCATTACTCCTATTCCTTTGCCCATTTCGAGACTACCATATGTCCAACCAACCCAAATTGACCGTCGTGGACCTAATGGGACTGTCCGTGCCTCCATCCGAGGTCCCCTTGTACAGTTGTTGCACCAAGGTCGCAGTTCGTGCCACATTGATCATCGCAGCACACCAGGAGTCCTACCAGGCAAGATACCCTGCCATTTGCTGTTTACTTATTTTTAGCTCATATTTTATGCATTATTTATTTTCTTTATGCAAAATAAACTGTGATACATGGCATAACTGTTAGAACTTACTGTTCATTTATATTTACTTCTGCGTATTATTTTCTTACAAATTAAACCTAGATTTAAGGGACCACCTTTGTATGTTGCATTCATGGCCTTGACACATTGTAACACGAAGTAGTGTGTCGTATGTAGAACACGGAAGTGCGTGATTGGCTGGCCACCAGTACGTACAAGCCGTGCGATAGAAATAAACGCTAATAGAGGTTGCATGTTAGTTTGACTTAGCGGTTATAGTGGTTTATGTTGTGGATACAACATAGTAGGCATTGGGCGGGGAGGACAATTCCTTAGCGTATGGGCTTCGATGCACTTTCCCTTTTGTAACCCGTGAGCTCCGCCGGAGACGCGGGTCAGATTACCCATGATTACTGACGGCCACTGACGATTCTGCGGAACGTCATGCTCTTACTGATGGGGCCTCTGGTGCCCAAAAGGGGGACTATGTCGATCCTATTCAGCCAGGGCCCATGCATAGGAAGGATTGTTCTTAACTACATTTTACTTAGAACGGTTAGGCACCTTTATCCGTTAGGTACAAGTACTTTTGGTTTGGGTACTTGTTTCTGACCGTGGCTTGGAACAATAACTTGTCGCGGATTAGTTCGTCACATCTTGTCCTTGTTTGGTTGTAGGTGTGACTTACTACTTCGATGAGAAGATATTGAACCTTGTTGGGGTCCGGATACCATATTGGATTCATAGCATGGAAAGATACGTTACCGTGAATTAGTTTACCATCTCCTGTCCATGTTTGGTTGGGGAGATGGTACGCTCGTTCAGTAGGTGCGTATTGGACCATGTTATAATTCGATTTACTTATTTATTTGAGCAATATTTATTCAGTTTATATGGCATGATATTATGTGTCTTGTTACGTCCCTCTGAGGACTTGGTTATCTCTCCAGGTGTGTGCTATTGTCTTTCGCAGGTACTCTAGCTCTAGCTCTAGCCGTGACCATCTCTTCGAGGATGATTGCGCTTGGATCGTCTTCGCTTCGCTCGCCAAAATCATTTATTCTATCATGTACTTTTTTCTTTACTTGTTGGTAGTGGATTTGTCTCCGTCCAACATATTGTATCAAGACAAATTTATAGTTGATTATATAAAACCTTTTATTCTTGTGGATGAGATTAGTTATGGTTCTACTGCATTTTACAGCTTATGTATTTATACGAGGCTTCTATATATTGGAATATACTTCGTATGAATACAGCTGGCATGTCTACGTTCCAAGTCCTACGTATTTTGGGACTAGGGCGTTACAAATCCCATGAACCGCATAATCAATGAATGTAGTTCTCCAATCCCTCTGCTGGGAACTTGACTCTGTAGTATAACTTTGTTCAATATACAAATTATTCTTGACACAGAATAAGTCTCGGTCCAACAAAGTAATTGTATTTTGTCTTCGAATTGGAACAGCCAAGTCTGTAGCTAAGCTAGCAAGAGCATCAGCCTCTACATTCTGAGAACGTGGTACGAATTCAATGAAGAATCCTTTGAATGAAAGGACCAACTCGACTACCACTTGATGATAAGGGATGAGATCAGGATTTCTGACTTCATAAGTCCCTCAAACTTGATTAACAATCAGTTGAGAATCTCCATAAGCTTCTAGGAACTCAATATCCAATTGTTTTGCTACTTGGAGACCAATCAATAGAGCATTATATTCTGCTACATTGTTGGAGCATGGCTCATTGAGAGAATATGCACGGTATATGACCATTTTGTCAGGAGAAACCAAGACGATTCCTACCCCAGAGACAATATTGCCTTTAGGTCCTACTCGTGATGCTCCATCAAAATATAATTGCCATATGTCATTCTTCAAAGTCATGTTACAATCTACGACTTCATCTGGAATGTCCTCATATAACTTCGATGTTTCAGGTATAGGGTGAGCAGCTAAGAAATCAGCTAATGCTTGACCCTTTACTAATTTTTGAGGTACATAGACCATGTCATAGGGAGTGAGCAACATCGCCCAGGTAGCTAACCTGGAGTTAAGAATGCTTGGTTTTCTCATCAATACCCGAATGAGATTTATTCTAGAGATGACATGAATAGTTTGTCCTATCACATAATGTCTTGTCTTTTTGTACAGCAATAACCAAGGCCAGATATTCTTTTTCTACGGGAGTATACCTGTGTTCAGCTTCGACCATCATTCGGCTAAGATAATAAATTGCATGTTCATGACCCATATCACTTTTCTGTGCAAAAAGAGCACCAAGTGAGTGATCCAAGGCTCGAACATATCGCAAAAATGGTCTTCCTACCACTGGAGGTACCAGAACAGGTGGATTTGTAAGGTATTACTTAATGTTATTGAAGGCTTTCTGACACGCTTCATCCCAAACAAATGATACACCTTTCTTTAATAGACGAGAGAAAGGTTGACATCTCCCAGAGAGATTAGATATAAATCTTCTGATATAGGCAATGCGACCCTGACAGCCACAGAGTTCTTTCAAATTACGAGGAGGACGCATTTCAAGAATTGCTTTAACCTTATCAGGATCAATATGGATACCTTGAGAAGTAATGACAAATCCTAAAAACTTGTCACTGGAAACCCCTAAGAAAGACTTAGTAGGGTTCATTTTCAATTGATGTTGACGCATCAATTCAAATACTGTTTTTAAGTCTTGAATGTGATCATCCTTTGATCGACTCTTAACAGCAATGTCATCTACATAACATTCAACTGTCTTCCGTAGATGTTCTTGAAAGATATTGCTCATAGCCCGTTGATATGTGGCACCTGCATTTTTAAGACTAAACGGCATAACCGTATAGCAGTAAACCCCAAGGGGTGTTCGAAAAGAAGTATGCTTCTCATCTTCTAGATGCATCTTGATCTGATTGTATCCTGAAAATCCGTCCATGAAAGACATGTGTTCAAAACCGCATGTATTGTCTATCATGACATCAGTAATTGGAAGTAGGAATTCATCCTTTGGACAAGCCGTATTAAGATCTTGGTAATCTATGCAAACCCAGACTTTTCCATTCTTCTTCATGACAGGAACAATATTGGCAACCCAATCCGGGTGTTGCTCTTCACGAACAAAGCCACATGTAATCAACTTTTTGACTTCTGCTTCAATTGCATCCATCATATCTGGTCTAAAGCGTCGTTGCTGTTGTTTTACAGGCTTGGTATTAGGCAAAATATTGAGTTTATGAGTAGCAACTTTAGGATCTAGACACGGCATATCCTTATAGCTTCATGCAAAAATATCAATATATTCTTTGATCAGTTTTATCAACTCTTCTTTTTCGTCTTCAGAAAGGTTTTTACTCATGAATATTGGTTTGGGTATAGTTCCATCTCCAACATCAATCTGGACAATCTCATCCTCTGTAGGTGGCTGTCGCTGTTCAAAATAAAGTTCCTATTGAGTGTCCATCTGTTGAGCCCAAGGATCATTCTCAAATGGTTCAGATTCACCATCAATTTAAACCATGTTGACTGAAAATATTTGCTCAGATTCATCATAGTAACCTCCTCTAACATAAGAAGAGTGAGACATATCAGATTCAATGAATTGGATTTCTTCTGAATCCGATGATTGCGAAGAGCTAGAAGAGAATTCTTTTTGTATATCGTCATTAAACATATGGGACGGATCATATCCCAACCCATGACGAGTTTTCTGGTAAAACGGATCACCACATAATGGTAATCGTCTACCTTTGCCTTGATTGAGACCTTATATAGTCTTCAAATCATATCCCATATTCTGGATAATCTTGATAGATTGTTGACTATATTTGTCAATTCGGATTCTTTCTTTATCTTTATCTCTCAGATCATCTGTCTGAACAATAAGAATATTTCTAGCCAGGCCAAACACAATTTGGTGCTTGTTTTTCTTATCAGACAGAATTACAAAATAAGATTCTTCATGACGTCTATAAGTTACACAAGCTTGTGATGAAGCAGCTATAGGAAGAAGATAGGGGGAAGATGTTAAGAACTTTTGAGCATAAGGTCCAACATCGACATGAGAAGAAAAGGAATTTTCCTTATAATCAATGTATAAAGTTTCTTTTTGTGTCTATGTTGTCTTTATATTGATGACTTTGACTATCAGAAGATAAAGTCATTCTTTCAATAAATTTGATAGCCATATACTCAAAAAGGAAATCTTCATTGATATCAAGAAGTACAGAATGATCAATATTTACATCATTTATAATATGACTGCTACGCTTTGGATTAATCACTAATGGACCATCATTCGTCTTCTGCATAGATTTGCCAAGATTGACAATCAATGGTGGTTCTGGATCATTCGTACAAGAAGTACGCCCTTTAACCTTGATCATAAAAGGTTGAACTTGGCTCTTAGCAGGAACATTTACTGATTTCTCAAATGAATCTTGAGTTCTTCCTTTAACCTTGATTATCAAAGGTTGATTGTTGACAGGTTGGGATTGGATTCGTCCCTTGACTATGATCTTCAAAGGTTGCTCTTCTGGCAGATCTTCATTAATAGACTGATCTTCAGTAGATGATTGATCTTCAGCTATGTCTGATATCTTTTTTACATGCTCTTATTTGTGAAGCCTCGAATCAGAAAAATAGGCTTCGACACCCTTGAAAGGATTGATATCAGCAAACTTAGTCTTTACAACTCCTTTGGAATCCACGTACTTGAAATATTGATGGAGAGTTGAAGGCACGATGTTATGTTCATGAATCCATGGTCTCCCAACAAGGATATTGTAGGATACGTCCGAGTTGATAACATAGAAGGTTACCGTAGTTCGAAGATCACCAATCTGAATCTTCAGACGAATTTTCCCCAGTGGTTTACTCTTGCCAGAGTTAAAACCAAGTATCGTAGTACTAGTGTAAGTCAGATCACTAGTATGAATCCTCTGTGGTCTTAGCATACTCTGAAGTATTATGCTAATTGAAGACCCAGGATCAATGTAAATCCTGTCAATTTCAGTGGATCCGATATACCCAGTATAGCACAGAGGCCTGTCATGCTTGTTATGCTTCAACAGCATATCTTCGTGTGTAAAGGTGATGTTGGAAATTGCTTCCATCACACTATAACATTGTGGACATGATATGGGTGTATTATCAGGACTTCTGAGTTGAGCCAAGCATGATTCTGCTTGAAGTAAAGCTTCACTCAAAGTCTCCCTGCTTTCTTTAGAAAGACGAAGCAGCTCAAATATAGATAGTCTAGCCGGAGTATTGGCTAACTGGGCTAGAATATCAAATTTGTAGGGTTTCATCACCACCCCCTGACTGGAAGCAAACTTCAATAGGACGTCAAAATGTACTGCTTTCTGTTTTTCCTTTTCAACCACAGATGGTTTAGCAGGAACAGGAGAAGGTTGAATTGGTGGTATTTCAACATCCTCTGCTTCTTTGGAGGATCCCTCATAATCTTTGTGGTACTCTTTCCCAGATCTTATACCAGCAAAAGATTCTTCTTTGGACTCAGGAGAAGGAAGTACCATATTACAAGATTTAGTCTTCCTTCCCTTAGCCTTCTTCTTGCGAGGATTATTATGAGGAACCTCAGAACCCAATCCAACAGTGGATTTTTGATTTTGAATTTGCAAAGGAAGTCGTATTCCTTTATTATAATTCAAACCTTCTACTTTTTGAAAGTCATAACCCATCTTCTTCATGAGGAGGACAGATTGGTGACTGTACAAGTGAGTGGGCAGTGGACTTTCAATAGGTGGTTCAATAGAGGAAGAAGAAAAGCTCTCTATAACTACAGAAGAATGAGAAATAGAAGTCTCTATAGCTACGGAAGGAGAAGGATTCGGGATATGTGGAAGAATCCCTATAGGAGCTTTTTCATAAGCAGCGAAGACTTGTTGTGCCCTGTATAAGGGAACACTATTCATAGCTAACCACTGCTGATGAGTAAGTTTGAGCTTGGTAGGAGTAGCCAAACTTGGAGGACATATGTTCAATCCTCTTAGTCTATTTTCCAAAGGAATGCCATCCCATAGATGATCCAAATCATCAGGATCTGGAATAACATGAGAAATCATGTTGCAGGTTTTGACTTTTTTACCTTTCTTAGATTTTGAAGTTTTACCTTCACCTTCCATTTCAGGTACTAGGTCAGGATGTACCCACATAATTTCACCATTCTTTAATGTGAGAGGCAACAATCCTTTATTTTCCTCCCTAGCAGTCGGGATATTCACAATCTTCATCGTCGCCTTCGAAATTGGGACAATTCCATCTGGGATTTGTTGAGAAGGAAAATCTCTAAATTGAAGAGAAATCATATTGGTCGTGACCGTATGCTCATCGTTGGTTAAAACGATAGCATTGGCATTAATCAGTTCTTGGATTTTCTTCTTTAGGACATAACAAGCCCTGGTGGGGTAATTTATGTATCTGTGATAGATACAATATTTGGGATTGTCAGTCAGATTTACCTCATTAGGCCTCTTTGGCTCCGGAATCTGGAGTTTGCCACTCTTCACCAGACATTAGAATATCCCTGGGATATTGCTTTCGTCAAAAGAGTATTCTTCTTTTGGCCTGGAAGATTCCTGATTATTCGGCGTCATTTTATTTTTGGAAAGATTAACCATAAGGGTATCCTTTCCTTTTACATTACGATTGCCAGAATTATTACCAGGATTTCCTTTCTTTCCTTTATCCTCTGAGGCAAAAATCATCCCATGTTCACGAGCCAACCTACCATTGGTCTCGGCAGAAACTGCTGTTATAATAAACGAAGCCCAATCTGTAAATTGGGAACCCGTAAAGACAGCAATGGATGGTCGCAGATTCATCTTGCATGTATCAATTAACGCTGAATCTGGCATACCAGGAGGCATCTTTAGAGTAGCCTATCGAAAACGTTCAATGAACGTCCGAGTATCTTCTTTCTCTTTTTGCTTGATTTCTATTAAGGAGGACATGTTCATGTCCATACCTCCTTCATAGAAGCGGGAAAGAAATATTGCCTTAAATTTGTCAAAAGACGAAATACAATTGTCGGGAAAACTACGATACCAGTCGTAAGCTGAACCCGTCAAGCATCCAATGAACACTCGAGTAAGAAGAGCATCATTTTTTTGCAGATGTACAGTCATAATATCAAAATAATTGATATATTGACTAGGAGAAGCCCTTCCATCAAACAATACCAATGATTATGGCTTGAATTTCGGTGGAAAGGGTACATCATTCCAATGAGGAGGATAAGGTTGCTTAATCCCTAACCTCTGGAGCTGATCCTTGTGCTTCAAAACTTCAAACTGTGCTTTGAGCTCACGTACTGCTTGAATGGCTTCACTAGTTTGCGGAAGCACATTTGATTGAATGGTTGTTGTATGTACCGTAACCTCCATCGGAGATGGTACATCTTCTGGAATAATGGGATCTGGAGATGCAGAATCTTGGTTTACAGCAGGCTCTTGAATATTCAAGGGTATATCAACCCCTTGACTATCTTGAGTTTGTGCTGCTACTTGTACCAGTGTTACTACTGCCGGCTGAGCAGTTTGCTGAGTCAATATTATCTAGTGCATGCTTTGTACCATGTTAAGTATGTCTTTCAGTGATTGCTCCACGGCAGTGAGACGTTGTTCTGTATTAGCAGATGACGTCTCTGGTTCATCTCCAATAGCATAGGATTCAACCTCTCTTGAAGATATAGAGAGATTAGTATAGAAGTATGAATCGACACTATCAGTTTCGGACTCAAAAGATTGAGTACCCCCAGCTTCTGAATCAGAAGTCTGCAATTGTCTTTGTCTTTTTGATCGAGTATTCTGATATACTCCTTCAAAGGAATTGTTTGCAAAAACAAAAGTTGATCTTTATTTCAACAAACTTTGTAATAAGATTACAAGAATTCTGGGAAAGTACAACTATAGGAATCCGATCTAGATGATGATCGCTTTATCCCTTGGACGATGTAAACTTTGAAGACGATAGCCTCTAAAGTTGAAGGCGATAGCCTCGGAAGAATGCAGCAGCACTTGGGCAAGAATTTCTGAACTCTCTGATTTTTCTGAACTTTTTATGTCTGATCCCCTGGAATGAAGACTTGAAACTCTATTTATAGAGTTATGGAAATAACTAACTTTTAGTTATTCTAAATTGCGCAAGCTGGATTGCGCATGAACTGGATTGCGCAGCATCAGACTGCGCTGGCAGTTGTTTGATCGTGGGCCAACTGTCTTGGACACATGGCATCATTTGATTGAATTGCGCATGATCGTGTATAGACAGTTGCCACGTAATGAGCAATTGATGGCATGAAGGCCACGTGTATATTTGTCAGTTGTCTTGATGAAGTGCGCCGCATGAATTGCGCTGACTTCAGATTGTACTGGAATGGACCGCGCAGCAGAGAGTCTGGCAGATTGTGCTGTATGTACAGCTGTCCTCGAGCGCTGTACTGTACGATAAACGAACATTTTCCTCGTTCCCCGTGCTGTCAGTTATCAGAAGATCTGATTCTGTTAGATAATGATGACGTTGCCACGTCAGCTTGCGCACTTGAGAGTGTGCGCAGTCCAGTCTGCACAATCGAGATGGTGCGCAATTTGTCTTCTGCACAGTTCATTTGAATTATGTACTTTTTGATTTTCATGGCTTTGTTGATGGGTGCAACTTGGTTTTTTAGGACCTACAAGACCCCCTTCAAAGTTTTCGAAAGTTGAATTTATTCAAAGTTTCGAAATACTTTGAATTTTGATTTTTAAATCAAGTTGCACATATGATGACCTGTCTGCGCAATCGTAGGAATTAGCCCCTGTTTATTCGGCGCAATCTGAGGTGGCCGTTGCTCTTGAAAAACTATAAATAGTTCTCTTTGTTCTTCTTGTTATTCTTTACTTATTTTTACTTTGCTTAAGAGAGAGAAATTCCCAAGCCTATTTTATCTTCCTTCTTTCTTCTCCGTCGACTTCGAATGGCACCAAAGCGTTCTGCCGCCGACAAGGGCAAGGCCCCCGCCGAGTCTTCGACTCGTGCTGCGCCGCGCCCTTCTCGACACGAAGTTGTGCATCCAGCACTGCAAGGTAGTAAACCTGATCGAAAGACCCTTTTTAGGGTTCTTTAACACTGTTGATCCTTCGAACCTGTCTCTTTTTAGAGATTTTCTTATACTGTATCGCCCTGTTTAGGGTTTCGGTTGCACAAACCCAATAGTCTTTATTTTATGAAGACTATTTTCTTACGCAATCGGTTAGAACGCGCTGGCAAAAGTCAGCACAATCTGCTGAACTGCGCAAGGCTGTCTAGTGCAAACTGATGCTTTGCACAAGTTATTCAGCGCAGTCTGATGGTTTGCTCAAGTGGATGAGTTGGCACAACTGGACAGTTTGCACATAGAAGCTATTGTTGTGCAATCTGATGTTTGTGCAATCTGATACTTGCGCAATCTGATGCTTGCGCAATTTGCTGACAGAATCTTTGATTTTACTTGTACTGAATTCTGTTTTTTCTGTTTGATGCAGTTAACATCAGAGAGGATCCAGAGTATGAAATATTTGCAGGGTCCCTTGCTGAACCGGAATTTAAAGAAGATTTGTCCTATGTGCTTTTTCCCCAATATGCTCTGCCATCCTCCTGCCAAGCCATCTTGGTAGCTCAGGACAATGAGACTTTATTAAGTCTGATGAATGGACAGCCCTTGCAGTCTGCTGACGCCATTACCCATAAGAAACCCATGTTCTTATTTGGCGAAGCTATTGACAAGAGTTCTCAGCCAAGACCCCGTGTTGAGCAGAGGCTCTTCCAAAGAAAAAAGAAACTAATCCTGTTACCGGACATTGCTAGATGCCTCCCTCTAGCCCGCTATGCCCATACAAGTCATCCCAGGAGGATGGACTGGGATATTACTCCCCTCTAGCAGGCAAGGACAGGAAAGATTTGTGTCAAGAAAGGACCAAACAATAGAGATATGTTCTATAGCTCCTCTAAGCGTCATAGCACTGTGCTCAGAGGGTTGAAGCCAGGCTGCATCCCTCCAGAGAACTCATCTTTGCTGCTGCCGGTGAGGACACCAATATTTGCTAATAAATATGCAAAGGCTGAGGGCAGATACCCGGATCAGGACATCCGGCTGACAGGTCTGGTGAACTCAGACATCAAGAGATGGAGTTGCATAGCTAACTGGATATTGGTCCAGTTTGAAGACAAGCTTAAAGAGATCGAGCTATATAATGCGGTATACGCTACCGTGTATGGATTCCTCCCAAATCCTCATCTGTTTCTGGCCTTGGCAGAGAGGTATAATTATAGGACAAGGACATTTATGACACCCTGCAGGGAAATTGGATTAGCCTTTCATGAGATGAAATACATCTCATGTCTACCAACGGGAGACTTCCCTTATGAGGAGTACGTTCCAACAAACGATGAGTTAGACAGACTACGTCGAGAAAATGCAGAAATGGTGGCAGTTTTCGACGAACTACTGTGCCACTACAACATATGCTCCCTGTACTATAAGAGCGGTTCTTCCGGCACCTATTATTCATCAAAGTGGTTGCCTTATCTTTTCCTTAATCATATCATTGAGAAAAAGACTAAGGATCATGATACTTGAAACCCGACTTTCTTCCAATCCCTCAGCCACGGTGAAGTAATCAGTTTGATGGAAGAAAACAAGAAAATAGATATCAAAGTTAATGATGAACATCAATACCCTCCACTCAAGACCGGAGACTTTGTCGAGAGTTTTATAAGAATGGGCTACAGGTCCATGTCAAGAGAAGCCCAGCTGGCGGGTTTTCTGACATACTGGCTCCGTCGATTCGTCGTACCCGGAGCGAGCGCCGTGGACAGATTCTACCGTGGTGTACTTTTTGCTGTCGTCCGATTAGACTTTAGCTACCGGATGGATTTGCTGTCAGCGATGACTTGCAGGGTGAACGCAGGTCTTCGTCTTTATGTTGACTCCATGATCAAATAGAAGGGTGAGAAGGGGAACTTCCCTCGACTGGAGTTGCCTTACACCTATTTATTCGGATGGTTGCTTTTGCACCATCCGTCATTGATGAACCCCGCCATGGGAGCAGTTGGTGGTAGCTTTCTGCGTAGATTTTCCGAGAGCAAGTGGATATACATTAGTCTGAAGGATTGCAGACGTGCATTGAACCTTGGGAAGGGATTGAATTTTTATTGCGTTGCCCCTCCAGCCGGTTATGAGCATATATCGGCAAATTTAGTTGACCTTGGAAGGCAACCGTTGGGTCGGTCAGCATTTGAATGGCTAAGAACGATCAGGCTATCCCACTTGGTATATAGATTTGAAGAGGAGTGTTATCTGGAACAATATCTGCCAAGCCGCTTCGTCCGTCAATTTGGTTACGACCAGTTCCATGTAGGCAACGCTATAACTTGCCTACAAGGAAAGGGGTATCTGATTGATGGTGCCAGAGCATGGGCCTATTACAACGTTCGAGACACAAGGACAGTGTTCTCGATGCCAACAAAAAGTGATCAGGGCCCCAGAATGTTATATACATATTCGCCCTTTTATACAACAGCGAACATATTTGCTGAGAACTATAGCCTTGTTGATAGCTTCGCAAAAGCGACGCGTTTGAAGAAAGGAGCCACTGCTATACTAGCTCCAAATAACGACGAAGAGCATGAACCGGTGGATAAACCATTGGAAGCCTCAAGGGAAGCAAACTTCCCTGAGGAGGTCAATCAACCACTGAGGATTTCTTTGAAAGTTGTTAAATCTCCGGCCAGGGAGAGAAAAAGAAGGATTGACGAACCTTCTTCCCCTGCTGCAAGGAAGAAACTTATTTTGGATCAATCAGAGAAGGTTACTACTAGATCACAATCTCGGCAGCTGGCCGAGTCAATCCAACGAGAAAAGGCAGCTACGCCGACCTCTCTTCAGAAACAGGTTGAAGTAGTAAATATAGAGAGTCCTGAGAGACCTCTACATAGAAAGAAACTGGCCCACAGAAGAAAGAGGGCGATCACTCCTTCAAGACAAATTCTATCCTCGGTAATGGT
Source organism: Iris pallida (assembly GCA_029216955.1). Classification (NCBI taxonomy): domain Eukaryota; kingdom Viridiplantae; phylum Streptophyta; class Magnoliopsida; order Asparagales; family Iridaceae; genus Iris; species Iris pallida. Next base: position 9,211,119 of record JANAVB010030818.1, read on the forward strand.
GAATGCTGCAGCTAGAATTACTATGTCATCTCCTACTCCTATCTCTGAGTCTAGGCATGAAACTCCTAGTCCAGAACAGAGGGATGAGACTAATCAGGGGGAGGAGGCTGCACAGAGGATGAGGCTGTAGAGCCTAGAGAAGATATTGTAGAGGAGGAGCATGAAGCTTTACGATCTCCTTCACCAGCGGTAGACACTACTCAACTTCCTGCTACACCAGGAACAATCCGCGAAGAGGAGGACCGTTTAATGATTGATGCATTAAATGATTGCTACTTCGATCTGCAAGATTATGTTGATCAGGCCGCTACAACTGCCAGCGGGGAGGCACCTGAAGAACATAAAAACGAGGAGAGTACATCATCAGAGGCTATTGATGATACACAGAATCCTGAAGGGGATGATGAAGTGCATGTATCTCCCAAAGCTGCTGACGATAGACTCGATCCTGAAAAGGATGTTGAGGTGAATATGTCTCCCGATAAGATTGCGGATGAGGAAGTAGCCCTGGAGGAAACTCCTGCTGTTGATCCCAAAGGTATATAATGAAATTAGCAATCTTCTTTTAATAGATTAATAGCTGACATCTCTATTCTTATCCATACAGAATTCGGATCTTTTCCAGTTTCTCCAGTGTGCATAGATATAGTACTTGTAACGACGATAGCTAGCAGTAGTCGTCATTTGTCATGTGGCTCCGAGGCAGGCAGTAGCCAGGCAGTAATGTCTGAGGCTACTTCTGCTAGGTTGGAATCTGTTCCAACAGATGACAGGCCTGATATTGGCCCAAGCCATGGTAAGATTTTTTTTTACTTTTGATTCTCTTTGACAGTAGCAAATGACAGGCAAAATGACAATATTTAATTTTACAGAAGAACTACTGGGAGGAGCAACCAGCTCTACTTTAGCTCCTTTTTAAAGAGCCCTCCGTCCAAGTACAAGAGGCTGAACGTCCTACCGCTTCATCGTCACCAGGAGTAGCTGCTACTCCTGGTGCTCTGGCTACCAATCAATTTGTCATAAACTCATTTACCAAGTTCTTCTTTGATTCGTTGGTACCACTAATAGACAGGGTAATGGAGAAGGAAGAGGCTGATTTCTCCACGGTTAGAGGTCCAACCTCTTACTTGGTTAATGCCATCCGCAATCAAGGTGATGAAGCTCAGGCTACTTTTCTTGATCACATATTAGATGAGCTGGAGACCTCAATTAAGATCTACAAAGAGCTAAATAAGGGAGAGGTAGAGCCTTTGGTGCAAGCCAAATTTGAACGGATGTCTCAAGAGGCTGCGGTTGAGAAAGTTAATTTCCAAATTCTCTTGGATACTTTCACTGCCAAGTCCGCTGAGTACAATTCCAAAGTAGAAACAGTGGCATCTGTTGCTGAAAGGAAAGAAAGGAGAGTTGCTGAATTGAAAGCGGAAATTGCCCGTCTTCGGGAAGAGCTAGAAGATGAAGCTATCCAACATCAAGCTGCAATTCAACAACTTGATATTCTAACTCAAGAAAGAGATGAATATGCTGCAGCTCATCATGCTGAAATCACTCGCAGAATGGTAACTCAGCCAACCTTCAATGAAAAATCTGGGATGGAAGAAGCTAGGAAGCGAGTGATGGAATCTCGTGAAGAGCGACTGTAAATTTTGAAGCAGCAGATTGCCAACTTGATGACATCGCCGGCCAACTAGAAAGACTTTTTGTATTTTCTTGTTTTTGTAATATGTATCTTTATAATGTCTTGAATTTTTGATTGATAAAAAGACATTTTTGGTGGCACTATTATTTATTGCATATCTTATTCAGATATAAATAATAGCGATAGAAAATATATTCAGAGGTACAGGACCTGATATATTTTTTGATATATATTTTAGAAAATAATTATATTCATTATATCTGCTCAGAGGTAATGTGGACGTAGCAAAATATAATTTATTGAATATCATTATTTCAAGAGACAACTCAATCAAGGACGACAAGTTGCTGATGTGGATGATTAAATGAATGAACGAAAATGAATCGTCAAAAGGTGTGAACGAAATGAATCGTCAGGATGAACGGATGAACCGTCGGATGAATAGAATGAACGGGTAAACCGTCGGATGAATTAAATGAACGGGTGAACCGTCGAATGATGGTAATGAACGGGCGAACCATCGAATGGATGTAATGAACGGGCGAACCGTCGGATGAATTGAATGAACGGGTGAACCGTAGAATGATAGTAATGAACGGGCGAACCGTTGAATGGATGTAATGAACGGGCGAACCGTCAGATGAATGTAAATGAACGGGTGAACCATCGGATGATGATAATGAACGAGCGAACCGTCAGATGAATTGAATAAACGGGCGAACCGTCGAATGGATGTGTCGCTTCATTGTTTTAAGAATCTCTGCCTATAAATAGAACAGAAATCTGGAAGGAATGATCATTTCCACTTTTCAACATAAAGATGTCGTCTGAAGATGCATCCAAGAAGGCTGAAATCGCTCCAAAGGTTGAAGAACTCCCGGAAGAACGTCCCGCCAATCCCCACCAGCCAAAGCAGACGGAAGCAGGCGAAGGTTTGTCTGTACCCAAGCCACCAAGGGACATCCTGGATTTCCTGCTTGAACCCGGGACGACGAAAGAAGAAGAGGCCATAAGGATGGCTGCTTGCATGTTCCTGGTGGGTTCGAGCATGGATATTCTCGGCTCTTTTGCTGATTATGACTTTGATAAGGACGGCACTGGCCCACGTCCCGATTTTGAGAAGGATGACAATGACCTTCCTTGATATTATGTAACATCGTTCATGATGAAAATAAATCAAACTTTATTTATGAACTTGTCTGAATATATTTATATAAAACCTCTGTTACATTCATACATAATACTTTTTAATGAACTTGCCATTGATAGGCATCATTGCAACTCGACCATCCATTTCTGTGAGTTGGTAAGCTCCATTTGAAAAGACTTTACTGACAATATAAGGCCCTTCCCACTTTACGTCAAATTTGCCTTTACTCGAATGAGTCATAGTCATAGGACGTCTGACTGTTAGAACGAGCTCTCCTTGCTGAAAGGCTCTGACTTTAACTTTGCGGTTGAAAGTCTTTGAGATGCGAGCTTGATATAACTCAATATGCTGTTGAGCCAATAGCCGCTTCTCATCGAGCGCTTCTAATTCTTGAAGTCGAAGAAGATCGTTGTTCTTTGTAGTGAGCTCATTAGTAATGGCAATCCTTAAGAACGGGATTTGAAGTTCCAGGGGAAGAACTGCTTCACAACCGTATACCAGAGAGAAGGGTGTACAGCATGTAGGGTTGCGGACCGTAGTACGATAAGCCCAAAGACATTCGCCAAGCTTTTCACCCCAGTTATGTTTGTTAGTAGATACAAACTTCTTAAGGAGTTTAATGATGGTTTTGTTGAAAGCTTCAGCTAAACCATTAGCGGCAGGGTTGTAGGCTGTAGAAGCGACATTGTCAATCCGATGATCGTCACAGAACCTTGTGAACTTCTGACTGATGAATTGTGGTCCGTTGTTATGGATGATCCTTCGAGGTACACCAAATCTATAGATGACATGGTGTTTGATGAAGTTGATGACGCTACTGGTCTTGACTTCAGCCAGAGGTATAGCTTCAGCCTACTTGGAGAAATAGTCGGTTATTGCTAGTATGAACCGATGTCCTCTAGAAGAAGGAGGATTGATGGAACCTATAATGTCTATACCCTAAGCTTCAAAAGGCCAGGAAGCGGCAGTCGGATGCAGAAATTCTGAAGGTTGGTGGATGAAATCTGCATGGATTTGACTAGCTCATCATTTCCTTACGTATTCAATGGCATCTGATACCATAGAGGGCCAGTAGTAACCCATACGTCGGATGCGATCCTGTAGCGTAGGATCGGGTTGATGTGCTCCGCAGACACCGTCGTGAGCTTCGCGTAATATTTGTTTTGCTTCATCACCAGCTAGACAGCGCAATAGAAGACCGTCATAAGTCCGTCGATAGAGAATCTTAGTCGATTGATTGTAGTAGAACCGAAGAGATCATCGATGAATACTCGTAGCCTCCTTGGGGTCTTCAGGAAGTATGTCGTGAACTAGGAAGTCGATGAAGGAAACTCTCCAGTCTTCATTAATAACATTGGCTTCTGTGAAGTTACTGAATTCAATATTACGATTGTTTTCAATGCAAAACAACTCTCGGTTAGAGATAACCACCACCTGCTGTCTTTTGATAGAGATGGCTAAGACTGCTGCAAGATTCGCCAAAGCAGCTACCTCAGTATTGCAAGCTCGGCGAACATATTCGATGAAGAAGGCTTTGAATGACGTAGCCACGTTGATCGCTGCTTCATGATAAGGCACTAGATCTTGATGGTGGACTTCATAGGTCCCTCTAACCTGATTAACCACCAGGTTAGAGTCGCCATAGACTTCGAGATATTCGACGTCCAATTGTTTAGCTAATTGAAGTAAGTAGAGCGTTATATTCTGCTACGTTGTTGGAATAGGGTTCATCTAATGAGTAAGCTCTTTGAATGGTTGACCCGTCTGGAGAAACAAGAACAACTCCAACTCCTACGATAATGGTACCATTGGGTCTGATCCTGGATGCACCGTCAAAGAATAGACGCCAAGTAGGAAATTCTTCAGAGATCATATTTGCTTCCAATGTCTCGTCGGGAATTTCATTATAGAGTTTAGATGTTTCTGGAACAGGATGAGCTGCTAAGAAATCTTCCAACGCTTGGCCTTTGACAGACTTTTGTGGAACATATACCATGTCATATTGGGCTAGCAGAATGGCTCATGTAGCCAACCGAGAATTGAGTGTGCTGGGCTTCTTCATGAGCACCCGAAGAGGAATAAACTCGGAATATGACATGAATGGTTTAACCAATGATGTAATGTCTTGTCTTTTGAACAGCGAACATGAGAGCTAGGTATTCTTTTTCGACCGGACTATAACGGTGTTCAACACCAATCATAGTACGACTGAGATAATAGATAGCTTATTCATGACCTTCTTTGTTCTTTTGGGAAAGTAAAGCACCCAATGAATGGTCCATAGCACGGACATACATTAAGAATGGTATGCCTGAGATAGGTGGCACCAAGACTGGTGGATTCATGAGATATCGCTTTATGTCTTCAAATGTTCGTTGACATTCTTCGGTCCAAATGAAAGATACACCTTTCTTCATTAGCTGAGTGAATGGTCTGCAGCGTCCAAACAAATGCGAAATATATATCCTGATGTATGCAAGTCTACCTTGGAATCCTCGTAGCTCTTTTAGGTTGTGTGGAGGATGCATCTCTTGAATGGCTTTGATCTTCTCGGGATCCACGTGTATACCCTTAGAGGTAATAACGAAGCCGAGAAATTTGCCACTAGAGACACCCAAGAATGACTTGGTGGGATTCATTTTGAGTTGATGTTGGTGTATGAGATTAAAGATTGTTCTCAAATCTTGGATATGATCTTCCTTTAAACGACTTTTGACGGCGATATCGTCAACATAGCATTCGACTGTCTTGCGAAGATGATCTCGAAAGATGGTACTCATAGCTCGTTGGTAAGTTGCACCAACGTTCTTGAGACCAAATGGTATTACTGTATAGCAATAGACTCCGCGAGGAGTGCGAAAAGATGTGTGTTTTCATCTTCAGGATTCATCCGAATCTGATTGTATCCAGAGAATCCATCCATGAAGGATATTCGCTCGAACCCACAGGTATTGTCAATTATGACGTCCGTGATAGGGAGAGGAAATTCATCTTTTGGATAGGCTTCATTAAGATCCCGAAAGTCGATGCAAACTCGAACTTTGTCGGTTTTCTTCAGGACTGGAACAACATTAGCTACCCAATCTGGATGTTGTTCTTCTCGAATAAAGCCACAAGCGATGAGCTTTTTGACTTCATCGTCGATTACGTCCATCATTTCTAGCTTGAAACGTCGTTGTTGCTGTTTGACTGGTTTTGCATTAGGCAAGATATTCAATTTGTGAGTAGCAACTTTGGGATCTAGACCTGGCATGTCTTCATAACTCCAAGCAAAGACATCAATGTATTCTTGAATAAGAAGAATTAATTCTTGCTTATCTGTCTCTGTGAGGTTCTTGCTGATGAATATTGGACGGGGTGACCCGCTCTCTCCTACATCAATTTGAACCAATTGATCTTCAATAGGAGGTTCTCTTTATTCGAATCGGAGTTCCTATTGGGTATCCATTCGTTGAGCCCAAGGATCTGCTTCGGGACTTTGTTCAATGTCTTCGTCATATCCTTCCAGAAATTCGACAGAGACCATATTAGATGATACGACCAGTCGATGAACTTGACCAACACTAGTATCAGAATCCCATGATCTGGAATCAGAAGAATTAGAGCGTTCTTCACTATCAGACTCGAAAACTGCTGGGGATAACACTGGAGGAGAAGCATATCCAAGACCTCTTTTGGTCCTGCTGTAGTACATCTCTGACTTTCCTTCCGGAACAGTCGTACGGATAGGAGTTCGTCTACCTTTACCATAGTTGAGACCACTCTTGAAGTCATAACCCATTTTTCGGATGATGTCTTTCGATTGTTGACTATAACGACGGAGCTGGAGATGTCCCATATCATTACTCTTACTATCATCCGTATAGCTGAATTTTTGTTCCGGTCTTTTACTAAAAAGTATTGGACTCTCACCTTTCTTTCGAGCAGGAACAACACGATATGAATCATATGGGTGTTCAAATGAGACTTCTATTTGAAGAGATTGTACAACTCCCATTATAAATGACTGGAAGCTATCTAACATATCTAAATAGCATTTAGCATGATAAATGACATCAGTATACTGGAAAGTAGATGCTTTTTCATTGATCTGTACATTCATATTTACAACAGGACCCTTAGCCTTAGCAGGCTTGGTCAGATTGATTACAAGAGAGGAAGAAGAAGAACGTGGAGGAGGCTTGTTACGACGAAGGTCAATAACAAGTAGCTCAGATGAGGTGAGCTCCCTTTTATCCTTGTTATGAGATAAATCAATAACAAGGGGCTCAGAAGAGGTAAGCTAGTTTTTATCCTTGTTACGACGTAAATCGATAACAAGTGGCTCAGAAGAGGTGAGCTCCCTTTGCTCTTGACCATCATCGATCGGTTGTCTCTGGACTGGAAAGTGAATAGCCAGTGGTTTGGAGGACTGAGGATGAGAAACACGCCCTTTGACAGGTATGATGAGGGTGTCTTTGGCCACTGCTTCTTGTTCTTCTTCAGTGTCTAAATCTAGCACAACCTTCATGAATTCATCCTTGTACATACGAGCGTCGTTGCAGTATGCTTCAACACCTTTAAAAGGATAAAGATCCACAACCTCTTTTTGAACCTCTCCATTGTCATCAATATACTTGAAGCATTGATAGAGAGTTGACGGAACAATGTTGTGCTCATGCAAGAATGGTCTTCCCAACAAGGCATTATAAGAACAACTAAGGTTGTCTATAATGTAGAAGGTCACCTTTGTGCGAAGATTGCCAATTTGGAGTTTTAGGCGAATCTTGCTCAGAGGTTCACTTCTTCCTTGGTTGAACCCCAGGATGGTGGTGATTGTGCTGGAAAGACTATGTACTGGGATCTTTAGTGCATCTAGCATTGTCCTCGGCATAAAGCTGAGAGCAGACCCTGGATCTATCAGAATACGATCGACTTTCATCGAATCGACATATCCTGTATAGTAGAGAGGACGATCATACCGATTGTCTTCCATCAACATGTCATCCTGTGTGAAGGTAATGTTTGGAATTAATTCCAACACACTATGACAATGAAGACAAGATACTGGCTCTGCCTTCGGCTTCTTCAGAAGAGCTAGACAAGTTTTTGCCTACATGAGAGCTTCACTTAGAGTTTCTCGAGTCTCTTTGGAAAGACGCAAGAGCTCGAAGATGGACAGCCTGGCCGGTGTATTAGCTAGTTGAGCCAAGATATCAAAGTTGTAAGGCTTTTCAAGTCCTGTAGGAGATGACTTCTTCAAGGGCTTGTCGAAGCGGACTTGTTGTTTGGCTTGGTCAGCTACCACCAGTTTGGGGGGAATAGGCACTACAACCGGTGAGGATGCAGAAGGAATGTCTTCAGTGGAAGCAGGTTGCAATAGAGCGGATTCAGAAGAAGAAGCAGGATTTTCTTGAATCTCGGGAACTTTTCATAGATAAGCCTTCCCTGATCTGGTGCCCAATAGGATTTCTTCTTCGACTATAGGGTCAAAAGACACCATATTGCAAGTCTTTGTCTTGCCCTTGGAGCGTTCTTTCTTCTTGGAGGAAGAGGGAGCTTCGAACTCTGAAGTGAGATCAGGATGAATCCACATAATCTTACCATTGTCGAGAGATAAGGGGACAAGACCTTCATTTCATAGAGGAGGGATATTTTCAATCTTAAGAGTAGCTTTGGAGATAGGGATGACGCCATGCTGCACCATCTGCAGAGGGAAGTAACCGAATTAAACTGAGACCATGTTTGCAGTAACAGTCTTTTCGTCTTGTAGCAGAGTGACAACACCAGCAATCACCAGCTATTGTATCTTGCCATTGAGCACGTAGCATGCTCGAGTAGGATGCCCAATGAATCTATGATAGACACAATACTTGGGATGATCAGTCTTACCGACTTCATCAGGCTTCTTTGGGTCTGGGAGCTGGATCTTATTGCTTTTGATTAAACAATCAAAGATGCTTGCAATGTCATTCTCGTCAAAAGAGTACTCCACTTTAGGACGAGGTTCTCTTGGTGGAGGAGCAGAAGGAGTAGAAGTAGACGTAGGTGGAGCCACGTTGACCGCCAGAGATTCCTTGATCTTCAAGTTGATATTCAGAGTTTCTTTATTCTTGCGGTTGTTCTGGCGATTACCGCTACTCGACGTCTGATGTTCATCCCGGTCGGGGTTAGACATTTGTACCCCTAGCTGTTTGAATTTGTCAGCGCTAACTTCAGCTGCTTTAGCGTTGACAATGAAGGATGGCCAGTCTTGGAACTGAGTTGAGCCCGTCCACATGCTGATGATAGGCAAAAGATTTGCCTTGCAAGTGTCTATGGTGACAGCGGCCGGAGTCCCAGGAGGCATCTTTAAAGCTTCTCGGCGGAACCTTTCAATGAAACTCTCAGCAGTTTCATTATGTCTTTGCTTGATTTTATTGAGAGCTGACATGGTCATATCATTGATTTCCTCGTAAAATCGTTCCAAGAAGATCTATTTAAGACCCGAGAAGGAAGTAATACAGCCATCGGGCAGGCTTCTATACCAATCGTATGCAACATCAGCTAAACAGCCGACGAATACTTTGGTAAGAAGAGCGTCATTTGGCTGAAGTTGGACAGTCATTACCTCAAAGTGGTTGATGAACTGACTAGGAGAAGTGCTGCCATCAAACAGAGAGATTGTTAGAATCTTGTCCTTAGGAGGAAATGGGACTTCCTTCCATTCAACTGGGTAAGGTTGCTTGATCGCCAATCTTTGTAAATTGTCTTTCTCTTTGAAGGCCTCGAATTGAGTTCGTAAGAGTTTAACAGCTTCATTAGCGTCTTCTGATGATAAAGAAGGAGCAGGCAGAGTCAGAGTGTTAGGAGGAGGAACAACGTGGTAAGCACTACCCCTAGCACCTGACTGACTGGGTGTGGGTTAAACTTGTACATGAGGTATTTGAGGAGATACTACCCCCAGCCCTACATTAACAGGTACCGACGATGCTATAATCTCAGGACTTGTAGCAGATACAGTCGATGGTACTGTATATTGGGCCAAAATGATAGAATGTATACTGGCGACCATTTCAGCCATGGTCTTCAGCTTGTCTTCTAGTGCTGCAATTCGCCGTTCTTGATTTGCAGAAGTTGAAGCATCCGGATCTTCATTAACAACATAAGCTGTCACTTCTCTTGGTACAGTGGAGGATACTATCTGTTCAGAACTTTCGCTGTATGCATCATAGTCAGAGAAAGAATCATCTCCTAAATGAGAAGTAGGAAGATGAGCAGAAGGATCTTGAAGAAGATTCCTTTGACCGATTGTATATCGGCTTCGGGATCGGGTATGTCAAAATACTCCTTCAGAAGATTCCTGGAGTAAATCTAAATACCGCTGGTTAGGACGGCGAGGCTTGCCGTTCTTAGAGCACTTCCTACCCCCAGTGTCTCGGGAAGTCATGTTGACAGAAGCGTACAACACTTCGTCTTCATCTTCTGACATAGGTTCAGAGTTTGTAAAGTTCAGACGATCGAAGACAGATCGTTTTGTTGTCTGGCAACAACACTGGATGACAACCTTGTGGTTACAATGATGATCAAGTGATTGGACTGGAGATGTTGAGATATTATCATACCCCAGAACCAGAATACTGGAGAGCGGAGGAATGACTCAGCCAGCTACGTATTATGGGTAGGATGAATACCGTATAATACGATCAATGCTGTCTAACCAGACGAGGGGGTGCATACTACATAAAAGTCTTTCTATGGTCACTTCACATTTATTGTCTCAATCATTCAAACAAGAAGCAAAAATAGAGAACATGTAAGATAAAGCAGTAAGGCGTCCCAAACGCTCAATCAAAATGTCCTTGAGATCTGGCTTTACAAAACATAGCCATATGGTATAGTAACATATACACAATTATTATCAGCTGCAGTCTGACTTAATTACAATTATGTAAAAGTAAGTACAAGACAATTCGACTAACATGTCGGTGCTAAACGGCTAAGTATAAAGTAAATAGCAAAATGAGCGGTGAAGTAAGGGACCCACTCGAGTCCTCCTGCGATCATTCCCCTAGTATTGACCATCTTGGAGGTGGAAGTAAGCTGAGTCCTCGGGAACCGGCTCTAAATCTGGCCATGCAAAACCAGAGAGGTTAGACCTCTAATAGCAAGTACCACAAGGAAGGACGATATGAAGGATTAAACCAGTAAGTAAGAGAATAATAATAATAGATCTCTGCTTTCCACTAGGATTCACATAACATCACGACACTTCGAACCAACCTTCCAACCAAACAAGGACAGAAGTTAGCCCGTCATGTCCTGACATTCTGATCATCTCAGTTAGGCAACAGAGTAGGTACAGTGCACAAACAAATTATCTTGAACGGCCAATCAACTCCTACGGCTTGCTATTTTGAGTCCCAAGTTATCCTGGAATTATGCAATTAGGGATTCCTCAGTTCTTACTATGTGCGAGCAAGGCTAGTCTATCAGTCAATCAATTACGCCATTCATGAATTAGACGAGTCCCAGCGGGACACCTGTCATCAATATACAATAATAATATAAGCAGATACCGCTCCCTACCTGTGTGGCAGGTTTACAGTATCTGTGGGAACCAGCCGGCCTGTCGGGCACTACTAGTCCCAAGAGGGCTGCCATGTAAGAACTCGGGGATCCATTCTCTCCATGCAATCATTATTTTATTTATCTTAATAGTCCCTACGTTGAGTAAAATTCTATGCCGTGGATCATGGTCATTCAAATGAGTACTTTCGTACGGGGTACGATATGCACAACTCTACAACGATACCAGTGCGGTTAGGTTGCAGGTCTTACATAGCGTAATGCAACAATCCAAACTAATCACGGAATAATCATGCCTTGACCATAAAGTACACATGCTTCTTTTGTAAAATAAATAAGTAAATAAATAAATAAATAGATTGAAGCCTGCATGTGCATGTATGTCAATATTCGGGATCAGCCAGTCGATTACAATAGTTCATAACATGAACGTGTCTCATTAATTCAATTCAATAAGACGACTAGCCAGTCTCTTAGTTCAACTAGGAACGCATGATCAATTTAGTCAAGATAACCATCGTCATCAATGGTGACAAGGCATAAAAGTCAATTAGCATTAAATGGGTCGAGTCTATAACTCTCAAGGTCAAGTTCCAGTCTTACTTGGTATCCATCAATCAATCAAGACACAGGGCACGTTCTACACAACCATATGTATCAAAAATATTAACATGCTAAGATTATCGAGTTCATAAAAAGGCGTAAGGATATAATAGGAAAACTATCATGCTACCATTAAATAAGTAAATTAGAGAACAAATCGAAACACCCAGGTCAAGAAGTCACGCCATCAAGTCTATGCTAAGGCCAATAAGTCACGCCAACAAGTCTATGCTAAGTCTAGCAGGAGTGAGCGTATAAACAGCGTGATAAGAAATCTATGCACGTACAGCGTGAGCGGGACAAGAAATTCACGCACTCATAACGTGAGCGTGAACAGTAACTCACGCACGCACAGCGTGAGCGTGACAAGAAATTCACGCACGCACAGTGTGAACGTGATGGAAAATTCATGCACGCACAAGTGAGCATGATATGAAATTCACGCACGCACGTAAAGACATGAGCGTGACTAAAATTCACGCATGCATGTAAGAACGTGAGCGTGATTGAAAATTCACGCAGACACGTAAGAACGTGTGCGTGACTAAAAATTTACGCAGACACGTAAAGACATGTGCGTGACTAAAAATTCACGCAGACACGTAAAGGCGTGTGCGTGACTGGAACTCATGCTGGCACGTAAGAACGTGAGCGTGACTAAAAATTCACGCAGACACGTAGAACGTGTACGTGACTAAAAATTCACGCAGATACGTAAAGACGTGTGCGTGACTGGAACTCACGCTGGCACGTAAGAACATGAGCGTGACTAAAAATTCACGCAGACACGTAAGAACGTGTGCGTGACTAACGAGAAGTTCTACCACATGAACTTTCTATCTTCGAAAACATGCCAAGTTGGGAGATCAAAAACCCATGGCGGACCGAATACAACAACTCAGATCTAGGAGAAACAAGCCACAGAAATCAAAAATGCTAAGTAGTAAACACTCTCAGGATCATGAGAGGAAGACAAATGAACCAGAAAAATAGTTCTCCATGTGGAAGCAAGAAGCAAGATGTACTTGCCTACTGCTACTGCTGGTAGGTGGAGAAGTGATAAGAGGAGGAAGAAGAAGTAATGGTGAAGAATGAGAGTTATGAGGAGAGAGAAGGAGATGGGGGCTTTAAATATGGAAGGGGTGGTAGGTAGGGGTTATAGGGTTCGGTTCATTCGGATCCACCATGAACCCGAGAAGAACCAACCCAAGCCGAACCAAAAAGCAAGACTAAAAGTAGAGAATAACAGTAGGAATAAAATACAGAAATAAAATTGCAGGAAATAAAATTGCAGATAATTAATTAACATGAAAATTAAAGAGCAGATATTTAATTAACATGAAAATTAAAGAGCAGATAATTAGTTAACATGAAATTATAGGAATTTAAATACAGGATAATACATGATAAATACTAAATAAATATATCGAGTTGTACATGTATAAAAATACGCATTCTGGGAACGGGGAGTGACATCTCTACCCACCTTAGAAAAATTCCGTCCTCGGAATTTCAAATCCAAGCAGGATAGAAATATCAGAGCTAAACTAATCCAAGTACAAGCAATTCTAGTGATCAAGCATTCATTTCTACCATATCAAAAGCAAGTACTATATGTGTAAATCCATCAATCTACGATATCAAGTAGCTCTACCCATAAGGTGATCAGCATGAAGAATCAGGACAATCAAGTTATACAGAAAAAGATATACCTTGTGAGTCAAACAGGTGTGGATACCGTGATCGGATATCATCCTCACGTTCCCATGTTGACTCTCCCAAGGAGTGATGACCCCAAGCAACACGGAAAAGTCTAATTGTTTGGTTCTTAAGTATCTTCTCTCTTCGGTCCAAAATGGATACAGGCTGTTCCTCGTAAGACAGGTTGGTACCAACAACCAGCTCAGAATGATTGAGAATATGGCTTGGGTCTGATACATACCTACGTAATTGAGATACATGAAACACGTCATGCACCTCTCATAACGAAGGCGGGAGGGATAAACGATAAGCAACATCGCCTACCCGATCATGGATAACAAATGGGCCTACGTACCGCGGACTCAATTTCCTGCGAACGCCAAATCTAATGACCCCACGAGTAGGTGAGATCCGCAAGAATACGTGGTCCCCAACAGAGAACTCTAACAGCCTACGATGCTGGTCTGCCCAATGACGATGCCGATCCTGCGCAACTCGAAGTCGCTCTCTAATTCCCTTAACCACTTCAACCGTCTGGATAATCATTTCTGGGCCTAACATCTTCCTCTCTCCGATATCATCCCATGCAAGCGGTGACCTGCACTTCTTACCATATAGTGCTTCGAATGGCGCCATCTGGATGCTGGCTTGATAACTATTGTTGTATGAGAACTCGACCAAGTGCAGGTGACTCCCCTAAGACCCTCCAAAATCTAGAGTGCAAGCTCGCAACATGTCTTCTAAAGTCTGAATCGTTCTTTCTGATTGTCCATCCGTCTGCGGATGGTAAGCCGTGCTAAATCTTAACTTGGTACCCAAACTATGATGTAAGCTCTTCCAGAAATGTGATGTAAAGCGGGTATTTCGATCCGACACAATACTGATAGGGACTCCATGCTGCCTGACTATCTGTTGCATATATAACTCTGTCAATTTTTCTGTAGATTGCCCTACTCTGAAAGGAAGAAAGTGTGCTACCTTCTTAAGCCGATCTACGATTATCCAAATAGCATCTTTACCACTTGGTGATCTCGGTAAACCGGTCACGAAGTCCATTGTAATATGCTCCCATTTCCATTCCGGAATAGGAAGCGGTTGCAATAGCCCAGCTGGCCTCTGTTGTTCTGCCTTCACTTGCTGACATACCAAGCAACGGGAAACAAATCTAGCTATCTCCCTCTTCATCCCGTTCCACCAGAAATGCTGCTTGATATCTTGGTACATCTTGGTGCCTCCAGGGTGAATAGAATACTGTGAACTATGAGCTTCTGCCATAACCTCCTGTCTGATATCTCCACTAGGCATACATAGACGTGATCCAAACCTAAGTGTACCATCTTCATGAATTCTTATCTCCTTCCTGAGTCCTGACTCACATTCGGCCCTAAGCTTCTGAATCCTTGGGTCTTGTGCCTGAGCTGCCTTGATCCTGTCTACCAAGTCGGATTGAACTTGCAGACTTGTTAGAACTCCTACATCACTAGGAAGTATAACTTTGATGCCCATCTCCTGAAGGTCTTCTAAGATATGCCTCTGTGTTGTCAACATAAATGCGCCGCCTCTTCTGCTAAGAGCGTCTGCTACTACATTAGCCTTGCCTGGGTGATACTGAAGCTCCACATCATAATCCTTGATCAACTCCAACCATCTTCTCTGCCTCATGTTTAGTTCCTTCTAAGTAAAAATGTACTTCAGACTTTTATGGTCTGTGTATATGTCTACTCGGTCACCATATAAGTAATGCCTCCATAGCTTCAGAGCAAACACTACTGCCGCTAATTCCAAATCATGAGTTGGGTAATTCTTTTCGTGGTCCCGAAGCTGCCTAGATGCATATGCTATCACCTTCCCATGTTGTATAAGGACACATCTAAGTCCTTTACCTGATGCATCATAATATACTGTAAAACCTCCGGGTCCAACTGGCAATGTAAGAATAGGTGCTGATATCAACTTCTGCTTCAAAGTCTCAAATAATGCCTGACATTCTGCCGACCAAACGAATGGTACATCCTTCCGGGTCAAGCGGGTCATGGGCGCTGAAAGCCTTGCAAAGTCTGACACAAACCTTCTGTAATATCCTGCCAATCCCAAGAAGCTCCGCACATCGGCTACGGTCTTGGGTACTGGCCAACTTTCTACTGCTTCTATCTTCTTGGGATCTACTTCTACTCCAGCTCCTGATATGATGTGACCCAGAAATAAAATATGATCCGACCGTAACTCACACTTGCTGAGCTTGGCATACAACTGGTTCTCTCTCAGAACCTGTAACACTCTCCTGAGGTGGTCTTCATGCTCCTCTTCACTAGCAGAGTATACGAGAATGTCGTCAAGAAACACAACGACAAACTGGTCTAAGTATGGCATAAAGATGCGATTCATCAAATCCATGAATATTGCTGGAGCATTGGTCAAACCAAACGATATTACTAAGAATTCATAATGTCCATACTTCGACCTGAATGCTGTCTTGGGAATATCTTCCTTCCGAACACTCACTTGATGATAGCCTGAACGAAGATCTATCTTGGAGAAAACTCTAGCTTTACTCAACTGATCAAATAAGTCATCGATCCTGGGTAATGGGTACTTATTCTTCACTATTGCCGCGTTAAGCTTCCTGTAGTCAATGCACAATCTGGATGACCCATCCTTCTTCCCCACAAGTACCACTGGTGCTGCCCACGGTGACATGCTAGCTTGGATGAACTTCTTCTCCTTCAGTTCCTCTATGTGCTGATATACCTTGGCCTGTTCTGAATCCGACATTCTGTAAACTCGATCTGATATCGGTTTAGTTTCTGGTGCCAATTCTATACTGAACTCAATATCCCTAACCGATGGTAGACCTGGAAGTTCTTCAGGAAATATGTCTAGAAACTCTTCAACTACCTTCGAAATCTGAACTTCTTCCATTGTCGTTATTACTCCCTGCTCCTGCTGAGTTGCCTCTGATCTGACTAAGGTGAATCTCTTCATGCCTGGAATATCAAAAGATACACTCCCTTTATGACAATCTATTGTCGCATGACTGTCTTTCAGCCAGTCCATGCCTAAGATAACGTCAAAATTTCCAACAGGAAATTCTATCAACCGGGCGGGTAAGGAATGCCCACAAACTACAACGCTACATGCTAAAATAACTCTACTAACTCCTACGAGCCCATTACCAGTGAGTATATTCAATCTCCCTGGCAATGCCTCTAACTCCATTCCTAGTCGTGTCGCAAATTGTGCAGATATAAATGAATGGGATGCTCCCGAATCAAACAATGCTACTGCGGGATATGAGGCGACGAGAATGTTACCTGCCACAACATCTTTCGATGCCAATGCCTCATCCAAGGACAGAGTGAATGCTTGCCCTCGACCTCCTTGCTGGTTTTCATGCTACGGCCTAGCCTGATGTTGGTGCTGGCCCCTGCCTTGATGATGCTGGGGTGGTCTATGCTGGTGTTGCTGCATCGGCGGCCCCTGCTGCCGAAACATCTGAGCCTGCGGTATTAACGGACGCTGTGCCAACGGCCTTACTGCCATCGCTGGTCCTCTATACTGGCCTGCCCCTGGTGCTGGCAGAGCAGGAAACTGTTGCCCTGGTCCTCCTGACCTCAAATTTATGGGACATATGGTAACCCGATGGTCTGGATTTCCACATATCAGACACAGTCTATTCAATGTCCGACACACATCTCTAGTATGCCCCATCTTTTCATAATAAGTACAGCCCGCCGGGGGTTGCTGGTTCTTCCTCTATTGCTGTTGCTGCTGCTGCTGCCTGGGTGGTGGTGCTGGTCCTCGTATCGCCACATCGTGGATACGAATGCCAGTGGATGGTGCTGTTGTTTGGGGCGCTGCTCCCCCTCCTCTTTCAATCTGACTGTGGGATCTCTTCTAACCCCCAGTCCTTGTCGCAAGCCTCTGAATGGTGATCTCATGCCTTCGAGTTGCCGTCAATACTTCATCAAAAGTTTGGTAATTGTGCCCCTCTATCAATTACAAGAGCTCAAGATGAAACCCTTGCTGAAACCTCATAGCCCTCTGGCTCTCTGTTGCTACCATCTCTGTGGTGAATCTACTCAATCTGCAGAACTCCGCTGCATAAGCATCTACAGTCCTGCCGGCCTGCCTGAGGTTGATAAACTTCTGTTGTAGCTCAAACCGTGCCACAACTCCATAGTACTTGGTCTTGAATCTTACAGTGAAATCGTCCCAAGCCACAGGACGTCTGATGCCCACTTCCTCTGACTACCACCAATCACGTGCGAGATCCTGAAGTAACAACTTCACTAGATCCACACGTTCTTCTGCCGGTACCTTAGCTGCTATCAGAATAGCCTCCATATCCTTAAGCCATGCATCTGCTGATATGGCATCCTCCGTGCCCTCGAAACGACGGGGGTTGTACTTGTAAAACCTGGCTGATGCTCCTGAATCAGTCCTCACTCCTCTGTCCAAAGCCGTCTGCAATCCTTGGTTGAGCAACACATTCTGCTCTTGTAGCTGAGTGTGCATGCGCTGCTGGGCCAACATCTGATGTTGCTGAGTAGCCATCATTCCTCTCATGATCTCCAAAAGGGCTGGGGTGTCCACTTCTACAGGGGTAGGTGGAACTATGGGTGGCATTGGAACTTTCGGATACTGCGGTTCAGCTGCTGGTTCTACTATCACTTCTTCTTGGATAGTCTCCTGAGGTGAGACTGACCCTTGTTGCTGACCAACCTGGTCATGTTGCCCATGTTGCCCTTGTTGTTGCTGTCCAGCTCTGACCAAAGCGGATGAAGTGCCCCTAAGAAAAGGGACAAGAGAACAATCAAACAACCGGACATGAAGGATCAATGAAGTCAAAGGATACCAGAATGTCAAGCAAGGGTTGAGAATAACGAATCATGAGATCAAGGGGGAACACATGTGATTGAGACATCCTATAAATCAAAACACCCCACAAGTCTGAAATCAGACCTGCATGGGCCACCACTAAAACCTTGTCACGCCCCAGAACTAGAATACTGGAGAGCGGGGAAATGACTCACCCCGCTACGTATTACGGGTAGGATGAATACCGTATAATACGATCAATGCTGTCTAAGTAGACGAGGGGGTGCATACTACATAAAAGTCTTTCTATGGTCACTTCACATCTATTGTCTCAATCATTCAAATAAGAAGCAAAAATAGAGAACATGTAAGATAAAGCAGTAAGGCGTCCCAAACGCTCAATCAAAATGTCCTTGAGATCTGGCTTTACAAAACATAGCCAGATGGTATAGTAACATATACACAATTGTTATCAGCTGCAGTCTGACTTAATTACAATTATGTAAAAGTAAGTACAAGACAATCCGACTAACATGTCGGTGCCAAACGGCTAAGTATAAAGTAAATAGCAAAACGAGCGGTGAAGTAAGGGACCTACTCGAGTCCTCCTACGATCATTCTCCTAGTATTGACCATCTTGGAGGTGGAAGTAAGCTGAGTCCTCGGGAACCGGCTCTAAATCTGGCCATGCAAAACCAGAGAGGTTAAACCTCTAATAGCAAGTACCACAAGAAAGAACGATATGAAGGATTAAACCAGTAAGTAAGAGAATAATAATAATAGATCTCTGCTTTCCACTAGGATTCACATAACATCACGACACTTCGAACCAACCTCCCAACCAAACAAGGACAGAAGTTGGCCCGTCATGTCCTGACATTCTGATCATCTTAGTTAGGCAACAGAGTAGGTACAGTGCACAAACAAATCATCTTGAACGGCCAATCAACTCCTACGGCTTGCTATTTTGAGTCCCAAGTTATCCTGGAATTATGCAATTAGGGATTCCTCAGTTCTTACTATGTACGAGCAAGGCTAGTCTATCCAGTCAATCAATTACGCCATTCATGAATTAGACGAGTCCCAGCGGGACGCCCGTCATCAATATACAATAATAATATAAGCAGATACCGCTCCCTACCCGTGTGGCAGGTTTACAGTATCTGTAGGAACCAGCCGGCCTGTCGGGCACTACTAGTCCCAAGAGGGCTGCCATGTAAGAACTCGGGAATCCATTCTCTCCATGCAATCATTATTTTATTTATCTTAATAGTCCCTACGTTGAGTAAAATCTCATGTCGTGGATCATGGTCATTCAAATGAGTACTTTCGTACGGGGTACGATATGCACAACTCTACAACGATACCAGTGCGATTAGGTTGCAGGTCTTACATAGCGTAATGCAACAATCCAAACTAACCACGGAATAATCATGCCTTGACCATAAAGTACACATGCTTCTTTTGTAAAATAAATAAGTAAATAAATAAATAAATAGATTGAAGCCTGCATGTGCATGTATGTCAATATTCGGGATCAGCCAGTCGATTACAATAGTTCATAACATGAACGTATCTCATTCATTCAATTCAATAAGACGACTAGCCAGTCTCTTAGTTCCAACTAGGAACGCATGATCAATTTAGTCAAGATAACCATCGTCATCAATGGTGACAAGGCATGAAAGTCAATTAGCATTAAATGGGTCCAGTCTATAACTCTCAAGGTCAAGTTCCAGTCTTACTGGGTATCCATCAATCAATCAAGACACAGGGCACGTTCTACACAACCATATGTATCAAAAATATTAACATGCTAAGATTATCGAGTTCATAAAAAGGCGTAAGGATATAATAGGAAAACTATCATGCTACCATTAAATAAGTAAATTAGAGAACAAATCGAAACACCCAGGTCAAGAAGTCACGCCATCAAGTCTATGCTAAGGCCAATAAGTCACGCCAACAAGTCTATGCTATGTCTAGCAGGAGTGAGCATATAAACAGCATGATAAGAAATCCACGCATGCACAGCGTGAGCGGGACAAGAAATTCACGCACTCATAACGTGAGCGTAAAAAGTAACTCAAGCACGCACAGCGTCAGCGTGACAAGAAATTCACGCACGCACAGTGTGAACGTGATAGGAAATTCACGCACGCACAAGTGAGCATGATATGAAATTCACGCACGCACGCAAAGACATGAGCGTGACTAAAATTCACGCATGCATGTAAGAACGTGAGCGTGACTGAAAATTCACGCAGACACGTAAGAACGTGTGCGTGACTAAAAATTTACGTAGACACGTAAAGACGTGTGCGTGACTAAAAATTCATGCAGATACGTAAAGACGTGTGCGTGACTGGAACTCACGCTGGCACGTAAGAACGTGAGTGTGACTAAAAATTCATGTAGACACGTAAGAACGTGTGCGTGACTAAAAATTCACGCAGACACGTAAAGACGTGTGTGTGACTGGAACTCACGCTGGCACGTAAGAACGTGAGCGTGACAAAAAATTCACGCAGACACGTAAGAACGTGTGCGTGACTAACGAGCAGTTCTACCACATGAACTATCTATCTCCGAAAATACGCCAAGTTGGGAGATCAAAAACCCATGGACAACCGAATACAACAACTCAGATCTAGGAGAAACAAGCCACAGAAATCAAAAATGCTAAGTAGTAAACTCTCTCAGGATCATGAGAGGAAGACAAATGAACCAGAAAAATGGTTCTCCAAGTGGAAGCAAGAAGCAAGATGTACTTGCCTACTGCTACTGCTGGTAGGTGGAGAAGTGATGAGAGGAAGAAGAAGAAGTAATGGTAAAGAATTAGAGTTATGAGGAGAGAGAAGGAGATGGGGGCTTTAAATATGGAAGGGGTGGTAGGTGGGGGTTATAGGGTTTGGTTCATTCGAATCCACCATGAACCCGAGAAGAACCAACCTAAGCCGAACCAAAAAGCAAGACTAAAAGCAGAGAATAACAGCAGGAATAAAATGCAAAAATAAAATTACAAAAAATAAAATTGCAGATAATTAATTAACATGAAAATTAAAGAGCAGATAATTAATTAACATGAAAATTAAAGAGCAGATAATTAGTTAACATGAAATTATAGGAATTTAAATACAGGATAATACATGATAAATACTAAATAAAAATATACGAGTTGTAAATGTATAAAAATATGCATTCTGGGAACGGGGAGTGACAGATATTGTCCCGCTTTTGTTTGAGGTACTCTCGAAGGTCTGAAACAACAACGGGACGAGAAGAAGTTCGAGGGACATGTTCCTTGACAATATTTGGAACATGGTTCCGATTCTTCATATGTTTTGTCCCTTAAGTGTACAGGAAAGTGCTAACTTCATTAGCATAAGTGTCAGGATTTTTGATCTTAGAAGTCTGCTTCTGATGTTGGCTCGTCTTCGGTATTGGCTATTTGCGTTTTGCTGAAGTTGATCGATTGAGATAAGTTCTTAGATCAGTAAACTCACCCCCAAGGGTTTCTCTCTGAGACACCAGCAATTTTTTTTATTTCGAGCGGGATATCTTGAGAGTTGGGAGATCTTGGAATTCTGCTACCGGAGTAGGCAGAATACCTCTTTGATCAATACAAGTTCTCTTGATATGGAGAGAAGAAGAACCCTTGTTTAAAAGAGTTCTTGTACTGACTGGTGCCGAGGTACGTTCAGATTGATCTTCCATGGTAAAAACCGAGGAAGACTGAGAAAAGACCAAAGGGCCTTTTTCTTTATTTTGTGAAGAAGGGTTAGCTAAAGAGCGTTTCCCTCTGTTGTCTTCCAAGTCGTGGGACGAGGAAGTTTGAGAAAAGACCAATGGGACTTTTCTTTTGTTCTGAGGAGGAGGAGGAATAGTCAAAAGACTACCCCTAGTGGATTGCGCTGAAGCAACATGGTATTTGAGAAGAGGAGCAGAACTTTTCTCTTTGCTATAAGAAGAAGAAAGATTAGCCAAAGGGCTGTCTCTCTTGGATTGCGCAGGAACAGCTTGCGCATGGGGAGCTTTGACAGCATGTGCACTGGTTGATTGCGCAGAAAAATCTTTGACATATGACCTTTTGGCCACTGTCGTAGCAGATTGTGCAGCAGGAGTTCTGGCCACAGAGTGTTTGGGTTGCACTCTGGTTGCTGGAGTGGTGGATTGTGCAGGAATTGTTATAGCCAACTGGGCCAGAGGCAGATGAGTCTTGTACTTTGAAAGGGCAGCATAGGAAGTAGCTTGTGCACTGGCAACAGCATACTGCGCATGAGTAGTAGAGGCAGATTGTGCAACAGCAGAGACAACAGCCTGTGCAACAGTCTTGGCAGCAGAGACCTTAGACTGCACAGCAGTCATAATGGCAGAATGAGAAGACTGTACAGCAGTCTTGGAGACAGAATCAAAAGACTGTATAGCAGTCTTGGGGACCCACACTGGGCACACTTTGCTTGTGGCAGAAGTTGTTGCAGTATGAGGGGTGGTCCTGGAGTTGATCATGGCTTCATAGGCCGTCTGGTTGACCTTCACAACCAGCGTCATCTGCGTCTTTTCGATAGATGCAACGTCACATTGAGTTGTCACTTCCTCGTCGGAGGAGAAAGTCGTCCCCAGAAGAGTCGCCATTTTGTTTGCAAAAATAAAAGTTGATCTTTATTTTAGCAAACTTTGTAATAAGATTACAAAAATTCTGGGAAAGTACAACTATAGGAATCCGATCTAGATGACGATCGCTTTATCCCTTGGACGATGTGAACTTTGAAGACGATAGCCTCTAAAGTTGAAGGCGATAGCCTCGGAAGAATGCAGCAGCACTTGGGCAAGAACTCCTGAACTCTCTGATTTTTCTGAACTTTTTATGTCTGATCCCCTGGAATAAAGACTTGAAACTCTATTTATAGAGTTCTGGAAATAACTAACTTTTAGTTATTCTGAATTGCGCAAGCTAGATTGCGTATGAACTGGATTGCGCAGCATCAGACTGCGCTGGCAGTTGTTTGATCGTGGGGCAACTGTCTTGGACACATGGCATCATTTGATTGAATTATGCATGATCGTGTATAGACAGTTGCCATGTAAAGAGCAATTGATGGCATGAAGGCCACGTGTATATTTGTCAGTTGTCTTGATGAAGTGCGCCACATGAATTGTGCTGACTTCAGATTGCGCTGGAATGGACCGTACAGCAGAGAGTCTGGCAGATTGCACTGCATGTACAGCTGTCCTCGAGCGCTGTGCTGCACGATAAACGAACAGTTTTTTCGTTCCTCGTGCTGTCAGTTGTCAGAAGATCTGATTCTGTCAGATAATGATGACGTTGCCACGTCAGCTTGTGCGCTTGAGAGTGTGCGCAGTCCAGTCTGCGCAATCGAGATGGTGCGCAATATATCTTCTGTGCAGTTCATTTGAATGATATACTTTTTGATTTTTATGGCTTTGTTGATGGGTGCAACTTGATTTTTTAGGACCTACAGGAATCAAGAAGTCTGTTGAACTGTTGTTGACCTGGAGTTTAGGACGTATTCCGTCTGGGACATCGTTCTCTGTTAGTATGAGATGCCATGTTGACTGACGCATATGACAGCTCATGTTCTTGGTCATCAGCTTGTTGTTAAGGCGAATTAAAACTCAATCGATCAAAAACTGACCGTTTTGAAGCCGAACAGCAACAGTTGATTATAATCTGGTGACACTCACAATGGTGATTTTCCTGGGGGAGTGTTACAGGAGATTGTCTATTTTTACGCTTTTGCATTAGCAATTCACGTAAATCAGAAAGAGTAGAGGGAGTAGTCTTCTTTATTATATTTGGGGTAGAAAAACGTTTAGTCCCTTGTGTATAAAGAAGATTACTGGCTGCATTCGCAGTACCAAACTGTACATTTTTATGCGTTTGGAGTTATGTGCGTAAATCTCAAGTTTTTTGAGCATGAAGAACTCCATTTTCATTGCGTGTAATTTGTAGGTTTGGTACCTTGCGTATAGCAGTATAAAAAGGTTGTTGGTTGAGAACAGAAGTTTTACCAACTATGTTTTTATGCTTCATGCGTGTAGGTACATTCACTTTAGATGCAGAAGCATCATTGTGAATTTTATCTACACTGTCATAGACAGGAGATTTACGTTTACGCATAGAGCGCAAAACATGAGTATCTACCACGTCACAGACGGGAGATTTTCCTTTACGCGAAGAGCGTAATTTTTGTGTGTCTACCACGTCACAGACGGGAGACTTATTTTTACACTCAGGGAGTAAAACCTAATTTTTACACGCAGGGCGTAAAACCTAATTTTTACGCCTATAGCGTAAGACTGGAGAGTCTGCCACGTTACAAACGGGAGACTTATTTTTACGTGCACGGCGTATCACCGAAGTAGAGACTGCCTCATCACAGATGGGAGCCTCTACAACAGGAGTGGGAAGAATTCCCTTGCCATCAGAAGTAACAGAGAGATTAGAAGCTATTTTGGATTTAGGAATCCAAACTTTTCGTGCTTTGTGAGATTTTTGAATATTGGAGCAGCGAGAACCACCCCCAGTTCGGAGCATCTCTTCATAAGCAGTCTGGTCGAAGTGTACAACCAGAGTCTTCTTTGTCGATCCGATCGACACATCATTGTATTGAGCAATTGTCTCCTCGTCAGAGGAGAAGGTCGTCCCTATCAGAGTCGCCATTTTGTTTCACTTAACAAAATGCCTTGGAATTGGCTTTTGAAAATAAAACTTGAAAGAGTACAAAAAAGTACAAATTATTCTGGGAAGTATTGCTATGGAAGTCTGATCTGAAGGTGATCACTTTGTTCCTTGGACCATACGATGATGATGAAGATCACTGCTAGAAGATGAACAACTGGAAGAACTAAGTCACCAGAAAGGTATCGACACACTTGGGTACTGATGGCGAGGCCGAATGCTTTCCTGCTTTATTTCACTCTGTTCTGAAAGAAAGGTTGAAGAAGAATGCTCTGGAAATTCTCTGAGTTCTAATATCTCTGTCTTCTCTCCTCCTCCGTGTGTCTTTATATGAGAAAAATCAGTCTATTTATAGACTTGGCTTCTTGTGCATAAAACTCAGCAAAAGTTCTGTCTTTACGCTAATAACTGCCACCCACGACTGAAGTCGTCCTCTGCATACGTTAACACGTGTCCCATTATTTCAATAAGAATAGGATGTACGTACACACGTTCTTCGAGATGTATGGCATGAAAACCACATAGGCAAACCACGTTCGAAATTCGTCAGAAAGGATAGGACGTAAAAACAACCCAAACATACCCTGAGCATAAAGTAGTAGACTGGGCATAAAATAGCCCTGACATGGACTTCCCACCTAAAGTGGTTGATAAACAACCTTAAGCATAAAAGTAGCCTAAATAAACTTTATGCACACGTCAACTTTGAGCGTAAACAGCTCATATAGTATTCATGCGTAAAAGAAGCCGTCTTGTGAGCGTAAAATAGCTCAGTCCACATTCTAAACGATAATATTGGTTTCTGTGTAAAACAAATCCCTTCGAATCCTGTGTTATATGCCGTCAGTAGATCTTTATGTCAGACCCATTATTACTTTGCATTAAATGCATGATTTGACAACTTGTTTTTGGCGTAAAGTAATTGGCCTGTCTCTGGCGTAAAGCGGTTGATCTGTCCTTGGCGTAAAGCAGCTTATTCTGAGTGTAAAGCCTTATCTCTTTGACTCAGTCTATAAAATATTTTTTTACGCTCCTACAGGTATCATAGATGGTACCTCTAATACAAACCCCAGAATCCTTTATACTGAAGCCGTCATTTAGAAATTCATCATTTATAGCATTCTGAGTTACCTTAAACTTGAAGCCGTTAATAACATAGCCTGGCCAAGTCATTGCTCGTTTGTTCGGTCCCAATGCCAAATAACGAAGGCTTTCATTTTTTAGGGTTGTTTCATGCAATAAAACCTGTAAACACATATTAATAATTTAAATATTTTAGCTGCATATATTTTAATGGTAGCCGCATAACATACTATCTTAGTTACTTACGTATTTGCGAAACCATGATGGAAAGTTACAGTCAACCTCTCTTTGAAGTCATTCATCAGTAATATCGGGTGTCCTCATTTTGACTTCATCTCTAAATACACTGATAGAGAGAATAATAATGAGTCAGTATATTTCCTTCACCAAATTAGAGATTATAACGAGTGTAAGTGTAGTCACTTACTTCTCTAAATCTCTCACTTCTTGTATGTCACAATTTAATAAGACATATAGGGAAGCTGAATCAAACTTATCGTCAGTCAACCACCATTTCTTACTAGCCCTAATAGGCTTGCCCCTTACATTGAATATACCACCATCCTCAACATCTTCGTCATTACTTGGAGGTCTATTTTGATTTGTCTGGACATGAGTATCGAAATAAATGGAGCAGAAGTTTGATACCTCCTCGATAAGATATGCTTCACATATCGAAGCCTCTATATGAGCCTTGTTGCCAACTTTCTACTTTAGATGGTGTAGGTACCTAGAGAGAGAAATTATCTTGAATTAACAATAAATTGTAACATCCACTTTTTATATCGATGTTTGTTTACCTTTGAAATGGGTACATCTATCGATAATTAATAGATATACCGACACGGGCTTCATATGGTAGATGAATCGGTAGATGCTCCATGCTGTCGAAGAAGCCCGATGGAAATACTTTCTCCAGCTTGCAAATTGTTAAGACAATCTTTTCCTTATGTTGCACCGACAACTTAGTCGAACAAATGTCCTTGAAGAATGTAGATAGCTCGGCCAACAGAACCCATACTGCAGAAGGCAACAACTCTCTCAAAGCAATGGACAGTAATCTTTCCATAAACTCGTGACAGTCGTGACTATTCATTCCTATTAGCTTGCGTTCATTTAGATCAATGCATCTAGATAAATTTGATACATAGCCGTCGAAAAATCTTAAAGTAGATGTCCACTTGCAGATTATTAATCTATCTTCCTTGCTCAATGTGTATTGCGCTATCGATTTAGTTACTTGTCCACCAACTCCCCTTTGTATCAAGTTTAGATGAGGATGCTTGCATATCTCGGCTATGTCTTATCTTTCTTTTGGATTGTCCTTCGTCTTTCCTTTAATATCCATAACGATATTGAAGACATTATCGAACACATTCTTTTCGATATGCATGACATCAAGATTATGCTTTATAAAATTATCTTTCCAATAAGACAAGTCCCAGAAGATACTCCATTTGGTCCAGTTATGGCTGTGTCCGAATCCCTCGACACGATTGTTAGATATTGGATCTTTCATTATGGTGGGCAAATCCTTTATATCTTTCCAAATATCGTATCCTGACAATCTAGCAGACAGATGAGAAAATTCTTACTTTCTAGCTCTGAATGTGTCCTTGTTCTTTCTCCAATGATGAGTAGCGGGCAGAAATTGACGATTATAGTCAAAGAAAGAAGTTTTTCCTCCATACGTAAGGCGGAACGCCTTACTCTTTTCCATGCATATCGGACAAGACAAAGTGTCGTACGTACTCCATCTCGAAAGCATACCGTATGCTGGAAAATCATTAATTCTCCACATCAATTAAGCTCTCATCTAAAAGTTTATTTTCCTGGAAATATCTTAGGTCGTGACGCCGATCTCCTACAGCTGTTTCAGCTTATCCACCAACGGCTGTAAATATATATCGATGTTCTTCGTCAAATTTTTGGGACCGAGTATGATAGCTGTCAAGAACATATAAGGAGTCTTCATACACATCCATGGTGGCATATTGTAAGGGGTGAGAATGACCGACCGGCAGGAATATTGAGATCCTGACTGCCCGAAAGGGGCGAAGCCATCAGACATAGTGCCAAACGTATATTTTTATGCTCTACAACAAAATTTGGATGACAGAAATTAAAATGCTTCTATGCCTCTCCATCCGAAGGATGTATTAATTCTCTATCGTCCTTTGTGCGTTCCTCGCTGTGCCATGTCATGTGTTCTGCTGTATTCAAAGACATATACATCCTCTGCAAGCGCTTCGTGATCGACAAGTAATGCATATGCTTGTAAGGACGTCGTTTTCTAGTTGACTTTTCTTTTCTTCGAACTGGCTCGTAACAATCCGCATTACAGAAACTGCATCTATGTCCTCGTTCTCCTTGTAGTACAACATACATCCGTTGTGAGAACAATCTATCATCTCGTACCCCAGTCCCAGCTGTCGGACCATTATCTTTGACTTGTAGAAATTTTTTGGAAGCTCTTTCAATTCATTCGGTAAGACCTCATTGATTAGTTGTGTGATCCAATCATAGCAAGCTTGGGGAAAGTTAAAATCATACTTTATGTTCAACAACCGCATCGTTACTGACAATACGGAATGAGTCTCACAACCAGGATATAGAGGAGTATCTGCATCCTTAAACATATCATAGAACTCCTTTGCCTTGGGATTAGGATCCTCAGGATCAAAATTAGGTCCCGTCGCATCGTGCACCGTCTCTTTCGTGCAAGGTTCTACAGGTCTCCATAATCAATAGAGCCTACGTCGTCTTCGATGACAAAATCTATTGCAGCAACCTCATAAAAAGCAGAAGTAGCAGCGTCCACAACAAATGTTGTCTGCCTTTCCACATATAGTTCACCTTACGATGACCACAGTCCGTAATTATGTACGAAAACCATACGGGTCAAATAATCTCTCATAGTCACCACTTCTTCATAACGTCTATTATGACAATTACCACATGGACACTTGACTTTGTTATCGTCCATGTAATGAGCTTTGCTCATGGCATAGTTAAGAAACACTTTCATGCCTCTCTTGAAATCGTCACTCACAATAATTCTGCTCTCGTGTTGCCGTTTGCACATTCATGTACGATCAACGAAGTAACGATCCATCGCAGATTGGATGTGAAAATCTGTATCGTAAGACAAAGTAAACAGAATAACAATTAAGAATATATAGTCCGATACCGATCCCCCTCTACATTGTCGTTCTACTTCCCCTGCTTCTCAAAAAGGTACCCTCTCTGACCCCCCTCTATTTCTCTGCTTCTCATTCGACTCTCTCAGCCTCCTATTCCGCATCATATGATATCCACCTCAACCAAAGCATAGAAAAGTATGAAAATATTAATATTAACCAAGGTTTACAGTATCGATATCGGAATTGGTATCACCATGAATCTCATGACTTCCTCTACCAGAATATAATGTAAAACCAAACGTGAAGCAGAGCTTTATATTCAAAATATTAGAAGTAAAAAGTTTTCGATTAGTGGTAGGGCGAGCTAGAATCCTTTGACGGCTCCGTCAAAGGATTTTGGTTCGCCGTACCACCATTCGAAAACTGAACCGTCAAAGGATTCTGGCTCGTCCTACCACCAATCAAAAACTTTTTACTTCTAATGTTTTGAATATGAAGCTCTGCTTCACGTTTGGTTTTACATTATGCTCTAGTAGAGGAAGCCATGAGATCCATGGTGAAACCGATTCCGATACCGATACTGTGAACCTTGGTTAATATTAATATTTTCACACTTCTCTAGGCTTTGGTTGAGTTGGATATCATATGATGCGAAATAGGAGGCCACATGACCGGAATGAGAAGAAGGGAGTAGGGAGGCTCACTCTATACACTCTAGGTACTACGATATACTACTAGGATACTCACTTTATACACTCTTACTTTATAATGTTTTTAGTTTTGTAAAAGTGAACAATAGGCCCATAATGCTTATAAAACAGCTTTGGCCAAAACTGAGTATCAGAATCGGACTATTCCTATGAGTATCGTTATCCGAATCGATATTGGACCATTCCTATGAGTATCGGTATTAGCGATATCGGTATAGTATCGGCAGTTTCGATTGGATTATCAAATTTTTGGTATCAATAAACAAATAATTATTAGTAAATTATTAATATTTAAAAAATATTTTATACATCTAGGCATAATTATAAGTATTTTTAGTGTTATTTCTTAGTAGATTAAATGAAATAATAGTCACCCTTACTGATTGCTTTACATGCAATAAATCAAATATCTTATTTTGTATGCTTTTACACCCTTACCGATTGGTTTACAACCTTATATGCTTCAACCTTATTATGCTTCATGCAATAGATCAAATTATTAATATACTCCTAATTAGTATCAAAAAGTAAAAAATAGATACATTATATATACATTAGAACTCGACCTCGACTCCAAACCCGAACCTAACCATAACCCTAACCCTAATCCAAACCCTAAACTGAACCCTAACCCCAGACCCTAACCCTAACCCAAACCCTAACCCAAACCCAAACCCAAACCCTAGACCCAAATCTGAACCCTAATCCTAACCCTAACCCTAACCCTAGACCCTAACCCTAACCCAAACCCTAACACTAACCCAAACCTAAATCCTAGACCCAAACCCGAACCCTAATCCTAACCCTAACCCCAAACCCTAACCCGAACCCTAACCCTAACCCCATACCCTAACTCTAACCCTAACCCTAACCCAGACCCTATTCTAAACCCTAACCCTAAGAGAGAGAGAGAGAGAGAGAGCGGAGAGAGTAGTACCTGAGAGGGGGGGCTCGTCGGAGGCGGGCACGTCGGACGAAGGGGAGGGCTCATCGGCGCACGTCGGACATCGAAGGGGAGCTCTTGAGGTGGGTTGGAGAGAGAGAGTTCGGGGGATGGGAAATGAACCCCCCGTCGATTCGAATTAAATGGTTCATAAATTTAGCGATAGATTTGCGACGAGTAATTTCCATCGGTAATTTGTCGCTATTGAAGCACAAAATTCTAGGCAATACGAAAATCTGGACAACATTATGACAACTGTGCGACGACTTAGCAACGAAACTGACTTAACGATGGAAGTCATGTCCGTCGCTAATTTGACGCAAACTTTGGTGCCACATTCTCGCGTGTTTCCTGCCAAATACTAATAGATGTGCGACTACTTAGCGATGGCAAATAACTCCGTTGATAGATTACCAACGGAAAAGTGACTCCTTGTCGACACTTGTGGATAATAAAAATAATTGATATTTTACTTTGTAATTGGAGAATCTTTCACGAATCCATCGCTCATTTGTCGCTATTAGAAACAGAATTTTCTGTCGCTAATCTTCTGTCGCCAAAACCCTATTTTTTTGTAGTGGTAGCAGATGCTTTTTTTGATGAGTTTTGGATTGATGCCATGCAAAAGAAACTTAATCAATTTGAGAAAAACCAAGTTTGGGAACTTGTTCCTAAACCTATTGGTCATTCGATAATTGGTACAAAATGGATGTTCTAAAATAAACTGAGTAAACATGGACAAGTTTTATACAACAAAGCACATCTAGTTGCACAAGGTTATAATCAAGAAGAAGGAATTGATTATGACGAGACAAATGCACTTGTTGCTTGACTAGTATCCATTCGCATGTTTTATGCATTTATAAGTTTTCATAATTTAAAATTTTTTAAATGGACATAAAAAGTGCATTCTTGAACGAGTTTTTAAAGGAAGAAGTTTTTGTGAAAGACCCCCCTGATTTTGAAGATTTTCAAAAATCTGATCACATTTTCAAGCTTAGAAAACTGCTTTATGGACTCAAACATGGACAACGTGCTTGGTATGAACGACTAAGTGCTTTCCTACTTAAAAATAGGATTTTAAAAGGAAAAGTTGATATAACTTTGTTTATCAAATCTTCAGTTGACATTATTTTACTTGTGCAAATTTTCGTAGATGACATTATTTTCGGTTCTACTAACGAAAAACTTTGTCATGATTTTGCTAAGTGTATACAGAGTGAGTTTGAAATGAGTATGATGGGAGAGCTCAACTACTTCCTAAGACTCTAGATCAAACAGCACTCGTATGTAACCTTCATCAATCAAGCTAAGTACACGAAGGATTTACTCAAGAAGTATGACTTCGACAACGTAAAACCTATCGGCATGCTAATGGCAACATCAATAAGACTTGATATTGATGAAAGTGGCAAACCAGTTTACCATCGTAAATATTGAGGTATGATTAGTAGTTTACTTTACTTAACTACTAGTCATCATGATATAATGTTTAGCGTTTGCATCTGTGCACGATATCAAGCTAAGCCCAAGGAATCACACTTACGCGTTATTAAGCATATCTTCTGATACCTTTAAAAAAATTCTACAGTCGGCTTATGGTATCCCAAAACCACATCATTTGACCTAATCGGTTACTCAGATGTTAATTTTACTAGATGCAAAGTAGACTGTAAAAGTACTAGTGGACGTGTCATTTCCTAGAAAAAGTTTTAGTCTCTTGGTTTACTAAGAAGCCAAACTCTGTAGCTTTATCAACAACTGAGGCTGAGTACAACGTCGCAGGACGTTGTTGTGCTCACATTTTATGGATAAAGCAAACCATGAAGACTACAATATGCACTATACTAAGATTCCCATTTAATCTGACAACACTAGTACTATTAACTTAACTAAGAACCTAGTATGTCATTCACACACTAAATACACAGAAATATGTCACCATTTTTTATGTGATCACCAACAACATGGGTATATATGCTTAGAATTTATTGACACAAATCATCAACTAGCAGATATTTTCACAAACCCACTAGTTGAATATCGTTTTAATTATCTGCATCGAGAGTTAGGCATGCTTGAATTTTAAGAGTCATAGTACGTTATGATTAATAAAATACTTAAAATATGATATTCAGCCATTTATTAATTGAAGTTATTTTGTGTAAAAGGTGAAAGGGTTGTTCTGTCATATAGGTGTAAATAGCCTAAAGTGACTTGACGTACTAGTTTTTGGACTACCGCTAGCTGTGATCCGGCCCCTACAGCTAACACAAAGTGATGAATATTTATTAAATCAAAGAGATAAAAGATATTGAGTTGTTTTTATCATTCATTACATATAAAATGATCTAAAATTTGAGTGGCCAAACTCTGATCGAGTTCTGACCGAGTTCGGGCCGAACTTTTTGGGTTATTTTGTATAAACAGCAGCAAACTAGCGCCCCCTTTCTCTATGCTATTCTTCTTCCCACCAAGAGCAGTCGCACCCGAGCCCCAAAACCCTAACCCTAGTTTTTGAAATCCTACTCCTTAAGCCTTCAAACTTCCAAATCTTTGGATCTAAGGTTCTTGAAGGCGTTCCCTACCACTTTTTGATCTCTATTGATGTATATCTCTATCTTTTTCTTGTCAATTTCTCATGGCCTCTAGAATTCCCAAGTGGACGAAAACAAGAGGCATGGCTTCATCTTCCACTTTGGAGAATGAACCGGTCAATATGTTCAGTTCCGCTCGTCCCAATGACGATAAGGACTTTGATTCGTCCCTCTTTATCTCTTTCGAGAGATCACTCTCTTGGTTTACTCATTTTAGGTATCGAGAAATTTGCCTGGAAAAGACTATCAACTTTACTGTGATTTTGGAGTATGCTACTATGTTTGAAAACCTAGGAATCTTTAGAGACTTTACACTCTATCTATGACAATGTTGTCCGCGTATTTTCTTGCAACATACAAGAAGCAGACGATAGTATTCATTCCTGTGTCGGCGACAAAAAATTTGAATTTAGTGCTGAAGACTTGAGCGAATATTTTCTTATGCCTGATAACGGTGATGCTCTAGTCGATATTAACAAAGTTTAATTTCCTGCTGACATGACTCTTGACTCTTTCAAGGTAGCGTTTAATAATTCGAGTTCAGTTTTTCGGATAAGATTGTATTCATGTCACCTCAACCAGCATTTCTATGAACTCTATCGTATCATCTATTCATCTCTGCTGCCCAAGATGGGATCTACTGATGATATCATGCTCTTAGAGCTATCTGCTATATATCATATACATTTTAGGGTTATATTTTCTTTCCTCAAGGCTATGATAGAATCCATGATCAGCTCGACGAGCAGTCCAGAACCTCCTTTACCCTATGCATTTTGCAGTTATTTTCTAGAAATTTGACATCGATCTAGACTTGTGTCCTATTTCTGGAACGTCTTCTGAGCTATTTAGATCTAGAAAGTTTTCTCACCCTCCATCTCTACCTGGTGGTGCTCCACCTCCGCCTCCACCTGATCTAGCTACAGCCCCAGCAAATGCTCCAGCCCCTGTAGCTTCAGGACATGCCTTTGACGAGCTCTATCAAAGGTTCGATAATTTTGTCACTTTCTAGGGACAGCATCATCAGACCTATCTGATTCGCTTTATCGATGCTGAGTTCTGCCATATTTCTCAGGCCCAGGTCTTGAGAAATATCATGGCTATCATCCAGTGGACGTTGGCATATCATCCCTCTACTCCAGCTCCTATCCTCCGTCATCTTAGTTTCGACGGACCAAGACTCGAGAATCATCCAATGTTTGGCTTTTTTAATCCGATGACAGCCTACGTTGATCCACAGCCTCTTGCTGATGCCCATGATGATGATGCTGATATGTGATTCAGTCTTTTGGACTAGCATTTTGTTGACTTCTTTGGGGGATGA
Organism: Iris pallida; assembly: GCA_029216955.1. NCBI lineage: Eukaryota > Viridiplantae > Streptophyta > Magnoliopsida > Asparagales > Iridaceae > Iris > Iris pallida. The sequence continues at coordinate 9,246,077 of JANAVB010030818.1, forward strand.
TGATCTTGTAGTGACACCTTTTCTATCTTTTGGACTATTCTATTTGTAGCACTGTCTTATGATTATGCACTTTGGACTTATTCAGTTGTAGTTGCTTTTCTTTTCAGTTGTAGTTGCTATATTAGTTGGTTTCATCTACTACTCATGGTTTCTTACTGCTACTACTTGAGGTGTTGGCTTGTTAGTTCATATTATTTCTTGGTATTACTTTTGTTTTTTCTTTGTTGTTGTTGTGGATTCCATAAATTGTGGGAAGTCGTATCTTGAATACATAACAAAGGGGAGAAAGAGCATATACCAATTTTTTTTCGATTTAGAACAATTTAGATATAAATTTTCAAAGTTACATATATTATTTCCTATATTTTGGTATAGACTTAAAGTTTGTCAATTACCAAAATAGAGGAGATTATTGGCTCATTGGTTAATGATCACACCTGATTTTGATAATCAACGTCAATTTTGATCTATACGCAAAATATTACTGCTATAGGATTTCAGGTTTCGAATAAGAAGAACGTCTACATCTACGTCCTACTGATACAAACATCGCATCATCATCATGAGCCAAACGCACTGGAATCAAGATTAAGATTTGTCATATTTTCTTCTATATTTTTATTTTTATTAAGTCTAGGAAAAATATGTAAGGTTGATCAAGATCGATACTGGCTTAAGTTTTCCTCAGCCCACAAACAAAATAGCCTACCTATCCACATATACAAAATCCAATGGTCCACACTTCAAAAAAGCCCCAAACCTATACAGATTTTGGCCCAACAGTTCTGACCTAACCCAGGCAAAACTCGGGCAGAACTCGGCCCGAGTTCGGTCTAGTCAGTTTTGATTTTTGGTTTAAAATTCCTCCAAATTTGCATCCAACGTGCGAATGCGAGATTTCTGCATCCGAACTCTGTCCGAATTCAGTTTATAAAAATACTATAAATAGAGAAAAACTTTTCTATTTTTAAATCACTCATTCACTCATTTATTCTCTTCTCTATTCATTCTAAAGTGTTTTCTACGAGCAAAGCTTTCAAATCAAGCGTATACCACTCTTAGCCAAAGCCAGTTCAGTTTTGTTCAATCTAGAGTTTTGGTATTGAAGAGTTGTATCAAAGGCTGCATTCAAAAAACAATCCAGTTTTCAAAATTACCTTTTGGGGTCGGTCGTGTGCTCGTCGCCAAGCAAGGTGTTGTAGGAGACTACAAGCTCTCAATTAGTTTGTGACATAGTGGATTAATATCGAGCAAGAGTACTCGAGAATGGACTAGTCCTCTCAGAGGGATACCAGTGTACATCGCTGTGTCGCTGAGTTTGATCTTCTTGACTCTTACTTTACTGTAATTTATTTACTGTCATTTATCGTATATAGTTCTGGATATTTTTTAATTGGTGATATTTTTTGCTGCATGCGCACACTCTTTTCATCCCTCTCTAGAGGTGCTCAACGGTCTTACATTTAGTTCTTGTGACTGTCATATAAATTATTTTACAACTTAAGCAACTTTTTATTGGTTCATTAAGTTCGGCATACATATGGCATACCACGTGTTCTAGTCCTTACGAAATTTTGAGACTGGGTATGGCATATTTTTTTTGTGGCCCATGCAGGTCATAAAATATTATTTCGATTACGTTACTGTACCGGGCAAGCCTGCATATTGGATTAGAGTTTTGGATCTCATCCACATGCTTGATATCTTCCTTGACTTTGTTTCGAACTCTCACTTGACAGCTTAATTTGCATCTAGTTTCATTATGTTCTCCGTATTCCTTATTCATTCATACTAGTAAGACGAATCTTCGTAGTGGACATATCTTTTCCTTACTATCACATCAGAAAAGTGGGGCATAAATAAAGGTCGAGTCTTTGCGAATTATGAGAAGTCATGGTGATACCTAGGATATTCGTATTACTGTGAGCTTACAACCGATTGAGGAATAAGACTTGAAGATACATCCAAAAAAAGGATTATATACTTTTCTAAGTCTCTTCAGCATGATTGCTTTCATGTTATCTTCTTTCTCAACATGATTGCTTTTGTGTTCTTTCCTACCCGAGATTTGACTAAAGCCATCCCTGTTGACTTCTTGAGTAATTCTTCTCGTTCTTTTTTACCAAGTTGTCGAAAAGTGTCTTATGGATTGGTCTAAGAAAATGTTTGAGAAATTATATTTATTCTTGTATTACGGAATCAAAGTTTTTACAACAAGAGAAATTCTGGCGAGACAGGACTTCAGATAACAGTATCATGGCTACATATGTTTCTCGAATTCTATTTGAACCATATCCTATGTATGTTGATCTCTTCTTCTGTATTTTCATAAAAAGTTAATTCAAAAATATTTCATGGATTTGGCCAAGATAAGCTCAAGAACCTGTATTACCTAGCATGACAGGTGTGTACTGCTGTCATTGTCGCATTATGGAAAAAGCAAGTTATTTGCAGCTAGATGCACACTGGCGTAGCAGTAACTTCACATGACATAATCAAGAAAATATATGGTTCTCAAGACTTACCTAGACTACGTCCTATACACCTTGTTTGGCCTCACACCATTTTTGAAAATAATTCGACAAACCTTCCTACTTTGATTGACCCTACCGTTGTTTGAAATTGGTATAGTTTGTTTGACCCGTCCTTAGGTTCCCATTACCTTATATTTATTAACTAACTAAAATAGACAAACCTTATAGTTATATTATAGAATATAATTAAGCTTGGTTCTTGGTGAGATTATGAGTCGAGTATGAGTGCCTAGATATCGGATGCTTAGAGCCTATTAGGAGTAATTTCTAGGAGTGAACTAACGGGTATCATTGAATAGCTTGATAATACTATACCTACAATAGAATGGTACGGCTAGTCGTATTAGAATTCTTCTGCAATAAATACTTATATTCTGTTTCACCCTAGCTTATTATTTTTTATTTCGAGGAGCATATTAGAGTTGTGTTGGGAGTATTATGGAATGAGAAGTTGTATGCCAAGCTCAGTAAGTGTGACTTTTGCTTAGACAAGGTGACAAGGTCTCATTTTGGGCCATATCATTTCTAGTAAAGGACTTTCAAGTAATCCAGAGAAGATATAGGCAATTACGACATGACCAGTGCCTATGTCAGTTTTAGAAGTAAAGAGTTTTCTCAGACTTGTCGGATACTATCGGTAGTTCGTAGAGAATTTTTTGAGAATTGCTGAGCCTATGACGCAATTGACGCTTACGGAATAGGAGTTCAACTGGACAATAGAGTGTCAGACGACTTTTGATGAGCTGTAGAAGCGTTTGACAACGACACCGATCTTGACACTTCTTTCAAAGTTTGGAGACTTTGTGGTATATACAATGAAGCATACGACAATGTGATTGGGATGTGTTCTAATGCAACATATCAAAGTAGTTGCTTGTGCCTTGAGACAGTTAAGGGCTCATAAGAAGAATTACCCGACGCATGATCTATAGTTAGCTGCAGTTATATCTCCACTAAAGCTCTGGAGACACTACTTATGTTGCGAGAGAGTTAAGATATTTACTGACTACAAGAGTCTGAAGTACGTCTTTACCTAGAAAGAGTTGAATGTGAGGTAGAGACTTTGGTTGGAGATGATAATGGACTTCGACATTGAGCTACACTATCATCTTGGAAAGGTGAATGCATTAGCAAATACCTTGATTAGGAAGCCCGCAACTTACTTCTTAACGATACAACGTTAGTTGCTTGAGGATCTTCAGGAGCTTGGGATAGAAGTTATATTACTAGGCTTAGAAGCTGTTTTAGCACAGTTAGAGGTTAGGTCTTCATTGGTTGAGAGGATTAAGACAACTTTACCTACGGATACGAGATTCAGAAGATTTTGTGAGAAGACTGAAGTAGGAGAACTAACAGGGTTGCAAATTCATGAGGATGGAACATTGAGGTGTAGAAAGTGCCTATATGTTCTGAATGGAGAGCCTCGATTGGAATTAATAGAAGAAGCACATAGTTCTATCTGCTCTATTCATCCTAGAGGTACAAAGATGTACCTAGATTTGAGGTAACATTTCTGGTGGTAAGGGATGAAGAGAAAGATTTTACAATTTGTAGCCAAATGTTTGGCCTATCCATAGGTCAAGGTTGAGCATCAGAGATCAGTCGAGCTTCTACTGCCACTTCATATTCCTGAGTGGAAGTAGGAGCATATCATAATGTATTTTTTTACTTGATTTTTGAGGAGCCTAGCAGGAAGAACACAGTCTGGGTAATTGTAGACCAACTCACCAAGTCAGCACATTTCTTGCCAATCCGCGTAGGCTAGTCTCCAAGGTATTGACAGATATGTACATGAGGTAGATTATGAAGTTGTACAGTGTACCTGTCAGCATTGTGTCGGATCATGATTCTCGATTTATGTCGTATTTCTGGAGAAGTATGTAGGATAGTTGGGACCTCTATTAAAGTTTAACACTGCGGATCACCAACAGACCGACGGACAGTCAAAATGCACGATTTGGACACTCGAGGACATATTGAGAGCATGTATAATGTATTTTGGAGGATCTTGGGAGGATCGTTTGCACTTGGTAGATTTTCTTACAATAATAGCTACCAAACAAGAGTCCAGATGGCGCCTTTTGATTCATTGTATGAAAGAAAGTATAGACCGCAATTTTTTGTTGGAGTGACATGGGAAAGTGTCAAATTTTTTTCCTAGCTAATGACTCAGACAGTGGAGAAGGTGAAGCAGATTCAGAATCATCTTCAGGCAGCTTACGATTGGCAGAAGCACTGGAAAGATGCACATTGTCGACCTTTGGATTTCAAGGAAGACGTTCATGTGTTTTTAAGGATATTATCTACTCGAGGTACCATCCGATTTGGCAGCAAGGAAAAGCTAAGTTCAAGGTACATTGGTCCTTTTGATATTCTTGAGAGAGTTAGAGAAGTGGGGCATCGTCTTGCATTACCAATATCACTAAAAAGTGTTCATGACGTGTATCATGTGTCTTAGTTGAGATGGTATGTGGCAGACTCTAGTCATGTGCTTGATTATTCTGAGATTACAATTGGGCCGACTTTATTTTACGAGGATCAGCCAGTTGGGATTCTTGATCGTAGCGAGGAGATCTTATGGGGTCAGACCATTAGACTTGTCCGAGTTGCTTGGAAGCATCATTCACCAAACGAGTGTATGTGGGAGCATGAAGATTCTATGAGAGTGTGTTTCCCTCATTTCTTTGAATATCAAGGTATGTAACTTGTTGTGTTTTCCTTAGGTTGTTTTACAATTTACTATATGTCATTGATTTAATTTAGAGGACGAATTTCTTTTAAGGTGGGTAGGATGTAAGAGCCCTAAAAATTAAATAGAATTTTTATTTATATAAACATTTTTTTTGGATTTTTAGTTATTTTCAATTATTTTCAATTCTATTTTTATTGTATAAAAAAGGTATAATCATGGTTGAATTTTAGTATGCATGTGGACTAGGAATTATAGCGTACCTAGGGTAGTTTGGTGCCATGGTCCCTTGCACGTTAATAATTCAAGTTGTGGCCCAAACCATATTTTTGATTAATTAATTAATTATATAAGCCTTTTGACTTTTTAGGAGACCCGATTGTACCAAACCTTCCCGAATGTATTCTAAGCCATACCCAAACCTATGTAGGCATGTAGTACTCTCAAAAACCTTCATGTTGATATATATATATATATATATATATATATATATATATATATATATTTATATATATATATATATATATATATATATATATATTATAAAAATGTATATGTTTCCATTTTAGGGTAGTTCTATATATAGTAGCATCATAGTTGGCAATTGACTACCACCCAATACTCAAATCAACCAAACCCCAAACTAACCAAATACAACCCCACATGAGACCCCAAAGTAGCCACTATCCTCAAAACCAAATAGAAAATCTTATAATGCATGTAAAAACATTAAGAAACCAATATATATATATATATATATATATATATATATATATATATATATATATATATATATATATATATATATATATATATATATATATATATATATATATATATCAATCTTCATCAAAACCCTAACCTTAACCATCACAAACCACCTCCCCTCTCCTTGGCCAACCCCTACACCTCTTCCTCTCTAAACTTTTGGCCAACACCAAGCCCTATATCCTTCCAACTTTATCTCCTTCAACAATTATCTCTTCCTCCTTCATAAAAATCCATTATTTCCATCTTCCATCCATCTATCTTCTCAAAACAAACCTTAGAAGCACCATCTTCACCCTCCAACCATCAAGATCCATTGCAAACACCTTCAAACCCATCAAGAAGGGGTTAGCAAGTAAGGCAAGAAAGTTGAAGCCTTTGGCTAGGAGGAGCACCCACGACCCTTCTAGCAAAGGATTTCGGTAAAATTTCTATCTTATTCCATCTCAAATCCCATGCTAATAATTCTTTAGGAAACCTGAGTCTAAGTCTTAGAAATTATATTTTGATCTTTTCTACTCTATATTTTCATCTCTAAGGCATGTAGGATTGTTAAAAATTTGGGTTACGGTAGTATTAGTTTTTAGCACCATTGTGAAGGAACCCTATGATATTGTTAAAAAAATTCAAAACTGAATCTAATGTAGGTTTATTACTATAGAATATAACTTTTTAATAAATATTTCATAATTTTATAATCTTAGATCTGATCGAAAAATATGGCTCTAAATACTAGCTCTTCGGGTAAGTTGCTGACCTAAAATAGCCAAAACTTGATGGTTAATTGGGCCATTGAACCCTGGTTATTTTCTATGAAATAATCAGTATTAAATATGTTTTAAAATAATATTTTAGATATTTTTACTTGTAGAGGAAGTTGGAGACGTTTCAGACAAGTTCCAGGTAGACTAACCGACATAAAAGTTAACTAGCCATATATTTTCTTTAAAATTTCAAATTTAGAATTCAGAGCCTATTTATGTATAAAGTAATTTAAAAATATTATTTTATGATGTTAGGTAATTTTTATGTGTGCCCTCGAAGTAGAGCTTAATCGTAGAATTTGGAAGTCAAAAACCGTAAAACTAGGTCCCAATGTCTCATGGAACATGTGTGTTGTTGTGCATAAATATAAATGGTTCCATGAGGTATTTGGACATGGTCATTTATGATTTAAAATATTAAATTAGATAATTTAGTCATAGTAGAAGTTTTTTGGTTAAAATACTTAAAGTAGTTAATTAATTATTTAGACGCATTGGATACCGGAGGCCTTGACACGGGAGCGACATTTCATCTTCACACTGTAGAATCTGGCAAGTGCACCTTGCTACTGTCAGTTCATTTTTATCTTTTATTTTATTTCTTGTATTTATGAGCTTGTCTTCGACCCTAGTGGTTATATCAATACGTGCTTCCGAATTATATTCAGGTGCATTCAACTATTAAGTTGTCTAGTATTGATATCTAGAGCCTTTTTGTGATTCTATGGAGGTTATTTTCCATTGAGACCTGTACGATACGATACGTGATTGACACATATATTATATTGATACATGTGCTTGATTTTCTGAGATATCGGATTTTTCTGATGACTGTAGGACATGGTTGGTATTGTCCTTTTAATTTTTTTTATAGATGTGTCGTAGGATTTGTCATCGAGGTAGAGGTCAGAACTATAAGTTATGGATGCCACTTTTTGATTCTTGAGAGTTGAGGAGAATTACTACTTGCACGGGCCATGCTGTGCACTACACTTTTATATTATATATATATTTATTCAAAGAGATTACCTGTTTCCTGTGATCCATATTTCTCTTTTAGTTACCGTTGAGACTCCAGTACCAGAGCTACTGCTATATATACGCCAGGTCTAGATATCTTTTACTTTGAAGATGCCTGTGCTTGCAAACATTATCCTCAAAGCGTCACGTCAGTTCAATTTAGTTACCCAAGATATTTTATTTACTGCATTTTGGCTTGTTTATTATGTGCCTTACTATGTCCCTTGAGTACTTGGTTATTTCCCAGATAGGTGACAAGATCTTTCCTGAGGAGTACGAGCCGAGAGCATATTCTCTTTTTGTATCAGCTGAGGAAGACGAGGTTACACTGGAGTAGTTCTTCTTTTATTGATATTTCTATTTTTATACTTTGTCAGAGTTGTGGACTTGTAGTGGTTTATTTTATTTTCACTGAGACGTATCGTTCATTTTATTTGTTGATACTTGTATTTATGGGTTTTTCCCTATATGCATATTTTATTTCTATTTAACACTATTTCAGTTCCTTTATTCAGTACAATATGTCTTGTTACTATTTTGTGGTTCTTTGTATCTGTTGATGAGTTTAGTTCTTACGAGTTCTATATATATTATTTTATAGCTTAAGATACTTTCTGTTGGTCCATTAAATTGGGTATACATATGGAGTGTGTCTGCTGGCATGCCACGCATTCTAGTCCTTATGAAATTTTGGGACTGGGACAAGACAAGCCTTAAAGTGACCTACTGGGAACCTGGACTAGAGGATTGACCAATAGGATATATTATGTCGAGGATATTAGATCTAAGAATTTGTTTAACTCAGCCTCGACCTTTACCAAATAGGAAAGCGTAAGAGGGTTAGGCATGCTAGTAAGAAATGTATAGCATATTTCTAGTTAGGAAGAGTATATCATTGATTATACTGCTAAGAGATTTGATATATGGCTAATAGGAGTATAGCATAGAGTTAAGGGTTGTTTGTGTTTAAGGATCGGTTGTGATCTTTTGTGGTTAGTCATAGTTAAGGACTTGAGAGTAGAGTAGAATTAGCTGAAGAAGACTAGTAAGTCATTGATAAGTTAGACCCTTTATCGATATAGGGATTTCGAATGACTAGTATTTAGAACATTTGTGTAGGAATAGGATATACAGCAGGGTATAATGAGAAAGGAATCGTAGGAGTAATACATCGTATATGGGGAATAATAAAAGAGGATCGAGGATGGCTAGGACCTAGTAAGACTGTATTTTTAATGGTAACACCGTGTTGTTAGAATCGGGGACTGAAGGAAAACCAGGCCACCGAGGTTGGCGAACTGGTTGGAGTTAGGACCTATGATTTTTAAGGTGACATAAGTTAGAACATGACTTTCGAGAATAGTTAGCCCGCTTCTTAGGAAACCTTGATAGATATCATATACTTTAGTATGAGTAGGAGTTCGCCCTTCAGATTGATGGATCATCCGAAAACTCGAGATCGTTCTATCTTTGCTTGAGATAGGTTGCTAGAGAACTTATTATCAAATGATAATATTAGGATGATATGTGACCTAAGAGCATTAGACATAGTAGGAAAATCCGAGTTAGAATAGATGACCATCCCTAAACATAGTCGGACTAGCCTTAAAAGAAATTAGAAAAGAGCGGGACTAGAAAATTTACCCATAGGTGTGTATCGGTTTAGCTCAGCCTTGACCTACACATAGCAAATAGGTATAAGATGGTTAGGGATACTTGTAAGAAATGTCTAGCATGTCGATAGTTCGAAGGAGTAGAGTAATATTTTTCACCTATCTTGTAAAAGACTTAGCCTATATAGGAACAATATTGAATTAATAGTAATTTTTCCTTATAGTGTTGCTGACCAATAACACCATGGTGGTACTTACGACTCTGTAGAAAGCCTATGACTTTAGTCTACAATACCTAAATTTTGTATTCCTTATAAGGAGTTGTATCGTTTCTGATGACTTTTTATTTTGTCATCACGTAAGTTAGGATGGATCTAGAACTAAGGGTACCTTATTTTCTGGTAAGTTATGTGAACTTAGAATCCCATTAGTAGTAGCATCCTCCTCTAGAAATCATGTTTGATAAGTTTCTTTTATAAAATATTTCATGTTTAAATTTTGCGGATAGCATGGAAGACCAATCAGACAGCCAGGAGTACGTCTTCAGTAGATGGTTGCTCTTACCAGATAAAGGAGATCCCGACTTGTCACTTTTGTGGCAAGAAGGGATATGTTTAGAAGGTTTGCAAGAAGTAGTTAGGACGGTGCCATTGATTATTTATTCACTACAAGAAAAATACTATTTTATGATGGGTAAAAACCGTCATATATGACAATTTATGACGATTTTTTAAAGCAGGCAACCGTCATAAACATGGGTGTTATAAAAGTTTAGAAAAACCGTTATATATGACTTATACTTATATGACATTTTTTTTATTAAAAACGACATAATTAAGTCGATTATATATAACACTAAATTTGAAAATGACATTAATAGGTTATATATATACATAACGCTTACTAAAATGATCTGGTTTTGAAACTATTCAGAAAGCGTTCATGAAACGTTATAAAAATAACTTATACATAACATTTTATAACGTTATGTTCTTGTCATTCACATACATATATATCACCTGTAAATGCTCATAATTCAATGCGTTATAAAAAGTATATTAATTTCCTGAGACAACAGAAATATGAAATTTAACTAACATTTGAAATATTTCATTAAAAATATCCAAATATCATATCATCTTAATTATATTTCAAAATATATCACTCTTTTTTCCAACTTTTATTTCACCAACATATCACCATTACATTTCAAAATACAAAAAATATATATATCTTTCCCTTTTAGGGCAGCCGGACTCAAAACATTGAAACATCATTCACCAACACCAAATTGTGACATATCTTCAAAAGCCAACATTGTATATCCCTTCAAAAGTCAACATTGTACATGCCTACAAATAAAGAATGAATAAATGAATAAAGAGAGATTATGATGATATTTTCTAATCACAAGGACAATCTTTGATATCAAACAGTATGAAAGATGGAAAGCATGCATATAGTAATAAATAAGAAATTTCAGCCTTTATTTCTTCCTACAGGTCTCTAATCAGATAGTATGAAAGATAAAAAACTTTGATATCAAACAGTATAAAAGATGGAAAGCATACAACAATAAATAAGAAATAAGAAATTCCTGATATAATAGGTATTCCTGATACCCTTTACTTCTTCCTACAGGTCTCTAATCAGAAGGTAGCAGTTAAAGGAGAACCATTCAAATTAAATGATAGTACAAAAAAAAACCTAAAGAGTTTTCGACAAACAACACATAATCAGTTCCCTTATGAGACCAACAAGTACCTACCTATCCTTGATACAACTCGACACAAACACCAAAGCACAAGCCAAAAGAAAGAATACTGATAAGAGGCTCAGAATACTGACATCTTGATACAACTCGTCACTTATATAATACACCAAAGCACAAGCTAAAATAAAGAATACTGATAAGAGGCTCAGATCGATAAATGTCTCCAGGAACATGTCTCGCCATCACAGGATGGTAGAGATTCACTCAATGAGAAATCTCATTGTTGTCATTATCCAATTTTTATAGATATTTTGAAAAAAGGAATGAAATAAATAGAGATTCCATCAGAATGTGGATTTTCAAATCACGTACATATTACCAAACTGGCTGCAGCTAACCACGCCATCGAAAGAGACAAAAAAGAGCCAAAAACCCAATAAATAAGTACAACTTAAATGGAAATTAGCAATCTGCAAGAATTATCATCGCCACTTTTAAAAACAGATAGCACATATCAAAATCTCAGTAAAAGAAAGGATTAAGTCACGAAGGGACAAGAGAAAATCCCCTAACAAATGCAGTATATATATGTGACATGGACAAGCTTCTATATGAAGCATTGCATGAAGTCATGCCGGTTCTATATAATTTTCTCTCTATCGAAAATCAATAACAGAAAAGGATATGCATAAAAAAAAGCAATCCAGTGTTACTTTCTTCCAACACAACCTAGTAAGCAGGAAGAAAATGGTAGAAAAAAATCCATGGGAAACTCCATTACAAGAATAGAAGCAGACTCACCTCTAATAACTCTTTGATAAGTTTTTCAATATATTCAACTCCAGAATTATCCCAACTTTATAGAAAAAGATCAAATATAAGCACTTGTAAGACGAAAAATCTATTAAATGATGAAGTTTGACTAAGATATCAATTAAATGGTAAAATAAAATTGATACAGTATGAACCTGCTAATCATTTGTGAGGGTTCATACTTCACCTCTTCCCATTTTCTGGTTCAGTGTCCAGTAACAAGAACCAAAAAGAAAGAAACTATGAACTAGTGTTACCTCCCTCAACAAACGAGGTTCGGTTATAGAAGCAGTATCGTGCACTAAACTGGATAACAACCAAGTTATAGAGCAACAAGATGGCCCCGAATGGAAAAGATTGAAATAGAACATACATTACTAATGATATTTGGTTGACGGCTTATACCAACCCATTCATATGTTTTCCCATCAAAGTACCTAACAGTATACATTCCTGCCCAGATTCCTTCATCACGTATCATTATTAAGTACGTTTATTATGCATCTCAACTTTTAAAAGAAACTGATCAGGAGTAGAGCACACTAAACATAAGCCAATGGCCATAAGGAGAACTCGCCTCCTTCCTCTCTATTAATGGAAATTATAACAATATGGCGAGTGAGAGGATCATCGACCCAGTAATCACACCCTTGTGCTGATTGACTTACACGAATGCCAAAACCACGTGGAGAACCTTTCCAGCAAACATCACTCAATGTCAATGACATCAGTACAATGAGGCCTTTAATCAAGCTAGTAAATATTCAATCCATCTTATTCTTCATGCAGATAAGTAGCAAGGACCAATATCTTAGCAATAAATTCAAACATCATGAAGCTCAGATCCAAACATCCACATCACACTGATATTTGGACACAAAAAGTGCTCTGAACTTTCTTAGTCATTAACAAAATTCATGATATTATCGCATATTAGAAGATTGAAAGGTGAAAATGAAAGAAAAAAATTGCCAAAAAGAGCAAGATATATATAGAAGCTCTACGGGATGTCACCTGCATCCATGTGTCATCTATAACATGTCCTAACGATGACTCAGGTGAATGAAGAGGTGGTGACATTTGATGAATTAATTTTAGAACAATAACTAAGCCCCTACCAACCACAAGTATTTTACTAGAATAGTATGTCGTCCATGAAACAAAAAACAAGCTACAACAGTAAGTATATACAAGCTATACAACATTAGAAAAAAACTGAAGGACCAATTTACTTAAGTATATGCCAGCATTGTTTACTGACCATGTACAAACGACTCAAGATTATCCATCACACATTCCATAAACTAGTCAATAGACAATTTCAGTTACCAACTTGTGGACCAATGAACTTAAGTATTCTCCTTTCCAAATCAAAGGCCCTCTAGAATTGGAGTCCACTAACATCAGTTAAGTATTTAGATGTTTTTTTCTGGCATATGTTGACTTAAACACTTAACCCTATGTTCCTGTGTAAAATATGCCACTTCTTTATTTCATGGCATTATGATTTCAAGGTTACATGTGAAATCGGTACTTGTTGAATTCAAACTTGAAGTACTAACAAAAGTAAAAAAATAATTCACTCTTACATTTTCAAGCCTTACATTTCGCAAACTCCATAAATTAATCCAGAACTTGCTCAAGGGAAGTAAAAATTTCTTCTTTTAGTCCAGCAACATATATGCCTTTCTATTCAAAATATTAATATAATAATGTTAAAGCCAGAATCTATGAACTTGACCCAAAAGATATATATGCCTTTGGTGGCTATATCCTAGTATTGTATCAAGATAATGAATTACTACACATATTTTTTAGTATTATTAAATTTGGTACTTTCAAAACTTGAAATCTAGTTAATATTCAATAACCTTCTCATCAAGCAGAATGTTTGAGGTGAATAAAATTACCAGGCATAGAATGAATCCCATTTTGTATGGGAACCAAGGGAACTGTCACGACCTGCACCCGGAGTAAGGGTACGAGTGCGTGACAGCGTCCCAGCCTACGTCGCAGAAATGGCGTAGAACGCTGTCTAGGTCTACTATCTAACAACAGTTATAATATCAAAACCTGTCAAGAACGGTCAACTCCGAATGGAGGACAAGCAATGACAATATAATATACTCAATCACAAACTCTAAGAAAGATAGATGATACCGAAAAATAAAGACAACAAGATATAAAATATCACCCAGAAGATCCAACACAGAAATAATACAAGTCTAGAGTCAACAATCTCTAATACAAATACTAAAATAATAACAAGCCAAAATATAATCTAGAGACAAAGTCCAGTACTAAACTAAACCAGCTAAGCTACTCTAAATCCCATCGGCTGGAGCTAACCCTTGCTGAACTAGGGTCTCCAAGTCTAGGCCGACTATATCATGAGGACCATAGTAGGTAGGACAATCCTCCTCGCCATAATCTGTAAAATTTTGTCAACATATCCAGTCAGGATGGAACGAGCACAAATCTCAAATAACAGTTCTAGTTAGACGATATTGAAAATGTAGCAGTAAATAGAGAGAATATACAAGGTAAAATAATATATACATGAATCATGGTAAGGCATATCAAGACTGTAACTGAATGTAAGAACAAGAAAACAGTATGTATCATGTACGAAAATCTGGAACTATATCTATGTGAGTTTAGTATTAGTTTTAACATGTGATCGGCTTGGGTTGCACAAGAGAAAAAGGACCTGGCTAGTCATACGTGAAGTGTATGGCTAACACTCATAGGGAACATAAATCACGGGAGGAAAAATGACCACATATCTACACTAAGTACCCCCATCCCCGACCAGTAAAGTGGATCCAGTAATGACATGTCATGGCACATGATTCTTCGAGGAGGTAGCGAGCCTTCGCCGGAATTATGTCTATATAATGCACAAGGAACAAGGAAAGACTTACACAGGATATACCAAGGAATACAAGGAATAACATATCATGACGGGATCCAGACAATTACCAATCCGTGTGAACAATGTGACAAGAGAACAAAGATATCTACTCTAAATACAAGAAACATAAACGATATCATAAAACATAAATACTATCAGAGAATGTACTCGTCTGAGATCCGATGAAAATATGTCAATTGTGTAATCTGGCTCAGAGTAAAATCACAGACCTAAAGATGAAATATACATGAGTTTAATTAGGGTTTAACAGTGTATGGCATAATTTTTAGTATATGTTATGCAATATAGGTCAAACTCAGTCATACTATGTCACACCAAGCCAAACTAAGTCACACTAGGTCAATGTAAGTCAATCTAAGTCAAACAAGGTCAAACTAAGTCAATCTAAGTCAAACAAGGTCAAACAAAGTCAAACAATGTCAAACTAAGTCAATCTAAGTCAATTTAGATTATACAAAGTCAATCTAAGTCATACTAGGCCTAACAAAGTTAAACTAGGTCAAGGCAAGTCAAACAAAGTCAAACAAGGTCGATTTAAGTCAAATGTTGACTTATAGTTGACTTTTGGTCAACTGGTCAACTCTGGACAACCCTTGGTCAACTTTAGGTCAACTCTAGGTCAAACTTGACTAATGTTGACTAACAGTTGACTTTGGGTCAACTTCGGTCAAGTTCTAGTCATTTCTAGGCTACGGTTGACTTCCGGTTGACTTTTGGTCAAAATAGTCAACTGTGGTCAACCGAGGTCAAAACTAGTCTAAGTCCACTATTTCTAACCATTACCAACCATAATATCCTAAATATAACTATATCTTAAAGTAGTAAACTCATATGTTAGAAAATAGGTATTATCTTAACTTACCCTTAACATAGTACTTATCCTCTACTTGCTAACATTAAGGCAAATCGACTTTGCCTTGGGAGTATTCCTCCCAGTATCCTAGGATAGCAAGATACTAACCTATCTAGCCATTACCAACCACAATCTTCCACTATCTTGGACATCAAAATTATCTTACAGCATATCTTAATTCTCAACATTTATCTTAAGAAATCTTGGTATCTTGAGATACCAAGATACTAACTTAACCTCTATCCTAAACCACAACTACTTTCCTCAATTCTCACTCTACATCTAACTCCCATCTAACTAGAATACTACTTCTAAACTAACTCTCAAATACCAACTCATACATCTACAAACTTATCCTCTAATGTGAATACCTTAACATAGTATTACCTTAACATGTTACTTACTAACATGTGACTTAGCTTATTTTCTACCACTCTAACCACTAGTTTTTCTAACCAACCTACACCACTCTAACACTCACAAATTAGGGGGTTATATAGTAGAAAATATGGTGGATATAGGGGGGTATACTTGGGGGTTTATTGGGGGATGTATAGGGGGTCAAAAGGGGGCAAAATATGGGGGGTTTGCTGCTGCCAAGCTGCTGCTATTGCTGCTGCTGCTGCTGAATTTTAGGGGGGCAGTAGCCCCCTCTTCCCCACTCTCTACTCTTCTATCCCTCTATTCATTCATTCCTTCAATCATTCATTCATTCATCCATCCATTCATTCATCCATTCACTAATTCATTCATCCCTCTACCTATCTATCTATCTATCTATCTATCTATCTATCTATCTATCTATCTATCTATCTATCTATCTATCTATCTATATATCTATGTATCTATCCATGAACACCCACACACACACACATACATACATACATGCATACTACCAACACCACAACTACCACCACTACCACCACACTACCAACACCACCACTACCACCATACACACACATACATATATACATACATGTATACTACCACTACCACCACACACACACACTACCAATACCACCACTACCACCACACACACACACTACCACCACCACCACTACTACCACACACTAACACACTCCTCATATAAATATACACACATACATAAACACGTACACTACTAAACGACCCAAAACCTAATCCGAATACCCAAATCTTGTAATTATGTAGTGCCCTGCTCCTCGCGGTCCACTATGTAATACCTACGGCTTGCTGACTCAGTCTTGAACTGAGTGTTTGGGGAAACCTTTGTCGGTATCGATTGATCATGGATGAAATGCAATGAACCTTTCCAATTGATGGATTGACTTCTATTGAAATGAATCCAAGAGTTTTGTTGGATGTTTTCTTTCGCTGCTTGGTTTTGATGAATGTGTTTTCGTATTGGTTTTCGATGATTGGTTTTCATTGTTCGCTTTTATCGCATTTTGCATTCATTCCTAATCTTGAGAGAAAGAGACGAAGTATGCTAATCAACTGTTGGTGCCAATGTAGGCCACGTGAATTGTTCGTGAACGGCGCGTGAAGTCCCTCCTTCTTTCGATTAAGATTCATCTCTGTGAGTTGCTTGAACCGGGCTTGCATTTATTTGTACGCCCTAATAAAAATGATCTCTAGTCCACTCTGTTGCGTTGTCCCTGTGATCAACGGTACCTCAATAACAAAAGATAAGAAAAAGAATGAATGCTAACGAATGACTGCAAAGGAATGAAATGTTATTGAATGCTATCGAATGACCGAATGAGAACTGAATGTAAATGAATGACCGAACGATTAAGGCTAGTTATGAACTGGTCGCTATATGTCGTACTGCTAGGTTTTATCTGATAGAAAGAACAAGTCATGCATTGGTCTCGGACAACTTGTTAACAAGGTAATAGTCTCTCGACGATTCTGGGGGCACCTGGGATCGATCGGCCTAGAAGAGATTGTAATAGCACCTCGGGGTAAATGCTACACCTCGGGAATGTTGTGTCCTTAGCGACGTGCTGAACCATTGAGTCACAGCGGCTAAGCATGGGGGACGGGCCCATGGACCACCATGTAGTTAGGACATGCATGTGAACGAATCCTTAATGCAAACCTAACAATGAACGATGATGGTAAAGTATGCTTCCTATATTCATATACAAATTATGCTAACCTGTTTTGTGCAGGGATGACTGTCGGCGTTGGTAAGTTGGTTATGCATAATTGTACTGTCATGTTTCTTATGAATTGTTAAAAAGAACCTAGACAAGTAGAAAGAGCACTAGTAAATATGTAGCTTCACATGTTAAATTAGTACAGATATTTGTGAGTTTCTACAAAGATCCGCTCGCTAGTACATAATGTGTACTGACCCACGTTGTGGGCATCCTTTTCAGAAAGCAAAAGGAGACAGTAGGATTTCAAGGAGGCACTAAAGCTCGTCTAACCCAGTAGAGCTGCGGACTGCCTCGAAGCTTTCTTTCATTTCAAGTCAAGTTCAAGTTTTCATTTCCTTTGAAGGTGTCTTTCAATTCCAGCTTGTAATAAAAGGATATTATGTATGGGCATTGTGACTATTTTCAAAGAGAGTTTCAAAGAGAATCATGTAGCCAATTATAAGGCAAATCTGAGTTGCAAAAGCTTTGTACTTGTATTCCTATCAAGTTATGTATAAAAGAAAGTATTTCTATTTCAAATCTCTGTGTTCAATATTTGGTTTTCTGTAATGAATGGGTACGTGTGTGTGTTTTGCTTAACTAATGGGTGCGTGCGTGTGTGTTTTGCTTGACTAGTTGTTTTGTGCAGGTACATGGCCTTGTGCAAGCACAACTTAGACTTGCACGGCATCACGCCTTAGCCAGGACGATCGATCCCGCAGGGATCCAGGCAAAGACGGATGACCCTAGCGGGATCGGGGCGTGACAAAGTGGTATCAGAGCACAGTTTTACGTCCTTGGCCTCTTACAAATATCGATTTTAAAAAAGTATATAAAGTACGTTGACGGCTTTCAAAAGTGTTCCGATTTTGAGTTATGAAAACCAATGCCCAATACAATAAGTCCATAATATTTTATGAGACTGACAGAAGTTATACTCTTTGTAGAGAAATGGCCCCTACTCGACCCGCTGCCTCGACCGATCCGATAGAACGGATCATGACATTGTTGGAACTGCAGAGGCAGGACAATGAGGAACGTAATCAGATACTACATGCCCGAAATGAGGCCCAACAGAAATAGTTGGACTCCTTGACTCAGCTTGTCACGGCGCTTGCGGCAAATTGAGATACCACCGCAGCGACCAAACCAACGGGAACGCCCGAGATCGAGCCCGTGGAGGGTAATAAACCGCAGCCAACGCAAAGGCACACTTCCTTTAGGCCAAAGGACTTCTTAGATGCAAAACCTCCAGAATTTGAAGGCAGGAACGTCACCCGATAAGGTGATGGACTGGATTGATAAAATGGAGAGTCTATTCGCGTTCATAGGAGTTCCAAGTGGCAAGAAGGTAGTTTGTGCCATTATGCTTCTACGGCTGCGGGCAAAGGATTGGTGGAAGACGAAGAAGCCGGCGCTGCTCGTAACGGCTAGGAATGGGAAGATCTCATGGGCCTCGTTCAAGAAGGCGTTTCTGGATCAATATCTGCCTCCAGCCATGAGCAAGAAGATGGAGGATGACTTCATCACACTGGAACAGGGGAATATGTCCGTGGAGGACTATGAGTCTGAATTTGCTAAGCTGGCAAATTTTGCCGCTGCTATGCTCCCCACGGAACAGACTCGGATAAATCGATTCGTTGGAGGTCTGAATGATGACATCCAGTTAAGTGTGCTGAATCGAGAATACGGGTCCTATTCTCAAGCCTTTGAGGCGACGCTACAGGTGGAACAGTTCTGCCAGAAGAAGGCGTCAGCAAAGACGCAGTACAGTCGCAACCAGCCCGCTAAAAGATATCACGACGGGGAGAAAAAGATTGAAGAAGAAAATAAGACCGACAATGATCAGCATAGGAGAACTGAGTGTACCTATTGCGGTCGCCACGGGCATACTAAAGAAGTCTGTCGGTTCGCAAACAGGTCATGCTTCAGTTGTGGAAGCCCGGACCATACCATCAGGAATTGCCCGAAAAAGAATAGAACGGCTCAAAATCGAAACGACGCTGAAGAGCGTGGGCAGCTGCCAGGCCCTCCGTCGCTCCGAGACCATCCGCACAATCAGCAGTTGTGGAATGCCAACACCGCGACAAATGTGCGCGTCTATAATCTCTCCACGTTGCTTGATCCAGAATACAATACTAGTGGAGGTGAGTTTTGTTTCTTAAGTTTTGAGGACAACTTTTTTTCCAGTGGGTTATTATGTAGTGCCCCGCTCCTCGCGGTCCACTCTGTAATACCTACGGCTTGCTGACTCAGTCTTGAACTGAGTGTTTGGGGAAACCTTTGCCGGTATCGATTGATCACGGATGAAATACAATGAACCTTTCCAATTGATGGATTGACTTCTATTGAAATGAATCCAAGAGTTTTGTTGGATGTTTTCTTTCGCTGCATGGTTTTGATGAATGCGTTTTCGTGTTGGTTTTCGATGATTGGTTTTCATTGTTCGCTTTTATCGTATTTCGCATTCATTCCGAATCGTGAGAGAAAGAGACGAAGTATGCTAATCAACTGTTGGTGCCATTGTAGGCCGCGTGAATTATTCGTGAACGGCACGTGAAGTCCCTCCTTCTCTCGATTAAGATTCATCTCTGTGAGTTGCTTGAACGGGGCTTGCATTTATTTGTATGCCCTAATAAAAATGATCTCTAGTCCACTCTGTTGCCTTGTCCCTGTGATCAACGGTACCTCAATAACAAAAGATAAGAAAAAGAATGAATGCTAACGAATGACTGCAAAGGAATGAAATGTTATTGAATACTATCGAATGACCGAATGAGAACTAAATGTAAATGAATGACCGAACGATTAAGGCTAGTTATGAACTGGTCGCTATCTGTCGCACTGCTAGGTTTTATCCGATAGAAAGAACAAGTCATGCATTGGTCTCGGACAACTTATTAACAAGGTAATAGTCTCTCGACGATTCTGGGGGCACCTGGGATCGATCGGCCTAGGAGAGATTGTAATAGCACCTCGGGGTAAATGCTAGACCTCGGGAATGTTGTGTCCTTAGCGACGAGCTGAACCATTGAGTCACAACGGCTAATCATGGGGGACGGGCCCATGGACCACCATGTAGTTAGGACATGCACGTGAACGAATCCTTAATGCAAACCTAACAATGAACGATGATGGTAAAGTATGCTTCCTATATTCATATACAAATTGTGCTAACCTGTTTTGTGCAGGGATGACTGTCGGTGTTGGTAATTTGGTTATACATAATTCTACTGTCGTGTTTCTTATGAATTGTTAAAAAGAACCTAGACAAATAGAAAAAGCACTAGTAAATATGTAGCTTCACATGTTGAATTAGTGCAGATATTTGCGAGTTTCGGCGAAGAGCCGCTCGCCAGTACATGATGTGTGCTGACCCACGTTGTGGGCATCCTTTTCAGAAAGCAAAACGAGACAGGAGGATTTCAAGGAGGCACTAAAGCTCGTCTAGCCCAGTAGAGCTGCGGACTTCCTCGAAGCTTTCTTTCATTTCAAGTCAAATTCAAGTTTTCATTTCCTTTGAAGGTGTCTTTCAATTCCAGCTTGTAATAAAGGGATATCATGTATGGGAATTGTGACTATTTTCAAAGAGAGTTTCAAAGAGAATCATGTAGCCAATTATAAGGCAAATCTGAGTTGCAAAAGCTTTGTACTTGTATTCCTATTAAGTTATGTATAAAAGAAAGTATTTCCATTTCAAATCTCTATGTTCAATATTTGGTTTTCTGTAATGAATGGGTGCGTGTGTGTGTTTTGCTTAACTAATGGGTGCGTGCGTGTGTGTTTTGCTTGACTAGTTATTTTGTGCAGGTACATGGCCTTGTGCAAGCGCAACTTAGGCTTGCACGGCATCACGCCTTAGCGAGGACGAGTTCTAAATAATGATTAGAATCTATTCTAAGTACTAACTTGTCGAATCTAGTGTCGGTCCAAAAAGTCACCCGTGTGTTGGAACCCGAAAACCCCGAAAAAGCCTATTTTTATGATTTCTCGCAAAACGACCCCACGTATCCAAATATAGACACGTACCTAGTCTTATCTCACCCAAACTAAACAAATTAGGTCTAATTAGGCTAAGGGTATCACCCAAACATGTCAATTTAGGGTTTTCCCCAAAATTTGTACTAAACCTAGCCCGAAAGTCCCGAATTGAGTCTAATGGGTTCCAAACCTCTTCTAATGGGTTGTCCTATGCCTCGGGTACCCTCTAATATGCAAATGACTCTAATTAGGAGTAATTACAAGAGTTAGATTTAGAGTTTACCTCTTGGGAGTTGGAGTCCCAAGGAAAAGCCCCAAAATTAGTTCTTTTTGGGTCAAGAGCCAAGTCTAAGCTTCCAACCCCTCCATTCTAGGTTCTACTTAGATAAAAATCACAAATAAGAGATAAATAAGGGTTAGCACCAAGATTAGGGAGAGATCTAGAGTATGGAAGAGAATTAGAAGAGATTTGACTTACTTTTGAGCCTAAAATCCAAAGGGGAAAGAAAGGAATCCTTATAGAATGAGAGAAAGGATGAGAGAGAGTTTTCTTGCAATAAGAAGAAGGGAGGGGGTGTTTGCTGCTGTGGCCGGCCACATTTGGAGGGTTGGGGGCATTTGGTAATTTACCAAAATGTCCTCCAAGTCAAAGAGATGAGTGGTTTTGAGTTGGGGTCAAAATGGTAACTTGAAAACTCCAAATTCCAAGTTCTAAATCTAATTCTAATCCCTAATCCCACTAAAATCAAATGGGATTAGTCAAATATAAATATCTGAATTTGGTCATGATAAGTTGGTCAGTTCCAGTTGGGTCCAAAACTGACCCGGGTCACTAACACAAGTCGAAATGAGACAAAACTCAAACCCGATCAAATAAAACACCAAAATATAATATTAAAATATAAAAATTCCTAAAATATTAAAAAATGAAAATGACCAAAATTATAATACATCAATTTAAATATTATTAAAATAATATAAAATTTACCAATTAATCAAAATCCTAAATAATTCAAAAGTCACAAAATGACCAAAATATCCTTAGACTAAAAAGTGGTAATTAGCTAATCTAGTCACATGGGTTAGGCCTCCATGGTCATGGTTAGTCTCTAGGCTAAACAACTCTAAGGTTACACTAGTCAAAGAACAAAATCACAAAACACTAATTTAATGATATTAAAATAATCAAAATCACTAATAAATCATTAACATGATTTAAACCTATTATTAAATAATCAATTTTACAAAAGTTCAAAATTACCCTCATTTTTGAAAACAGGCAGTTACAATCCTACCCCCTTAGAAAAATTTCATCCTCGAAATTCAAATTGGTTGTACTCTTCTCTAGGTCAAGTCCCCAACAAACAAAGTCTACTAAATTCTATCCAAAGTTACATAACATGCAATCCAGGAAATCAGAACAGATGCATGGTTGTAGTCTCTACAGTATCGTGTTATTGTAGTCTTCATTGTGGTGTTCTATTTATCTAGCATGATCATCACATATGCAAACTAAAGGTACTAAGAAAACAATCATCAATCATTGGGTGGAAAGAAATAGGTAAAAGGAAGGAGCAAGACCTAACCTCCTAATCCATCGCCTGCTGGGTGGGTCTCCTCGGTAGCCATCACAAAAGCCCTACCCTGGCGGGGTATATCCCACTGTTGGTATGGGGAATGATGCGGTACCGTAGGTGGCCTAGCCCGTGCTCCCTGAGCTGCACCAGTAATACGAGGACTAACGGGACAATCTCTCATCTGATGTCCCGCTTCACCACAATAGAGGCACATCCCCAGTCTCTTTCTGCAAACCTCCCAGATATGACCGGGCTCCTTACAGAAATTGCAATATTGGCCATTCTACACCTGTCTCTGCGGATGGTACTGCACCTGCTGAACGGGTGCCCTAGCCTGAAACTGCTGCTGGTGCTGCAAAAAAGATTAATGCTGTAGCTGAGGACGTTTAGCAGCCCCCACGCTGCTAGTAGCCCCCGAGAACAGATCACGGTCCCTCTTGGGCTTCAAGCCCTACTCCAGCTCTACCTTGCGGGCCTCTGCAAAGATCTCAGTGTAAGTCGCATAGAAAGATAGGGTAAGGATCTTGATATCCCAGATCAATCCCTCTCTGAAACGGCTCGCTCTGATCTCCGGATCGCGAACCATATACTCCGTATATCGGCTCAGACAGCCAAACTCTGCGACGTACTCCTTAACTGACAAGCCGTTCTGGTGCAGGTTCTGAAACTGCCTCACCAAGTCGAACTTGTCCGTAGGAGAAAAGAACTTCTCCTTGAAGAGAACCTTAAACTCGGCCCAGGTCTGGCCCTCCCCAGCAAGAGCGGGCTCGTTCCTGAACCAGGTACGGGCGATGTCCAACAACTGTAGCCCTACCGCCTCGACCTTCAGGTCGTCTGCTAGGCGGAAAGCCCTCATCTGCCGCTCGATGTCCTCGAGCCAGTCATCAACATAAACTACGCCCTCAGTCCCGTCGAAATCACGAGGCCCCAGTTTCTTAAAGGCTTGGATGTCGCTCGGCCTCGGCTGCGCTCCCGGAGGCGGAGCCCTCTGCTCCACGGCTGCTAAAGCCAACTGATGGGCATCCTCCATGCCCTGATACATCACGTCGGTCTGCCTCTGCTGTGCCTCAGACTGGGCTCTCTGAGTCTCCAACATCTGCTGGAAGAAAGCAAGCATCTGTCCCATGTCTGTAGGCAGAGGAGGCGGAGGAGGAAGAACATCTGCAACTGATGGAGGAGTCCGCTGTGCAGGAGGAGGAAGAGTGCCAACGTCAACAACTGGTACTGCGGAAGGAACAGTCGTAGCAACCTCCAGGACAGTCCTCTGAACTGTTGGAGGAGCGCCCGTAAAAGCTGCTGCCGACGCTCCGACTGTGACAGAAGTGACTGGATCAGGCCCGCGAGAAATAGTGGACCCCTCAATATCCGCGTCCTCAGGATGCTGTGATCTTGTCTGCACCATCCTGAAGACAGATTTAAAAGAAGAAAATTAATATGGCACATGAAATATTATATCAAGGAGGACAGTTAGAATGCAAGAATCTGTATAAAAAGGACAGTTAAAAGATCAGCAAGTGAAAATTTTTCCTATTTTGTGATTGAGTAAACTAAGCCTACAGCCTATCTTAGATACGTACCACAGGCTCGTAACAGCACTCTAAATCGAGTGCTACTACAACATCACACTAAATGCGACTTCAGACCTGCATGGGTCACCACTAAAAGGAACCTTTTGCGGCATAGGATACTTCATTAGATGGTATTGATGCTCCAATAAATGATTGAACAAGATAATCTATTTTTTCAATTTCAACCTAATATAGTTTGCCCTAAAAAATTTAGAGTTCTCTTCCTCCTTCCTGCTATGAAGATCAACATCTTCATCCCTTAATGGCATGTGAGGGATTAACTACAACCATTTAGTCTCAAAAAGATCAATATCATCGACTATACAGGACTCTGAATCAAATTTATGAAAATAGTATGCAAAAATCCCCAGAATGTTATGAAAATTGATATAATCACTCATGGCAAGACACCAGATTAAACTTATGAAAATAATATTTAGGAAATTCCTTTCAGATTGGGAACCTGAGACCTATTTGTTCATGCCAAGCTTTGTTTTCAGTCACAGCTCGCATGCAGTTTATTCTATCAAACAATATAAGTTATACTCGCAAAACTATGAATTATTCTATCGAAAAAATATTTTGAACTCACATCGATGATCTTCGACACAGTAGATTCCTTAAACAACTTCATCCATGGGAACTGCGACGACCCAACCGCCGCGACGCCCTCCCAAAGTAGTCCACGAACATCATCAGCTCAATATCCTGTTGTGATTCATAAGAACGCTAACCAAAACAAACAGAAAGAGGGGAAAAAGTAAAAATTCGAAGACGATTTGAAAAATTACACCAGATCCAAAATTTTCACAGCAATTTCGAGGAGGAAGGCCGCGAGATCGTCCGTTTCGATCTTGGCAGTGGCCTCGACGATGGTGACCTTCGGCTTCTCTGATCCTGCCGCGTCGGTGCCAGCTCCGAGTGTCTCATCCTTGTCGTCGTCATCGGATCTGGAGGCGACGGCGGAGGGGGTGGCATAGGACTCGGCGGCTTCCTCGACTCCTTAGTGGCGCTCCTATTTTCCTCCTCCTTAAAACCTCCAAAAAATTAGGGTTAGTGTTTTCACCGTCGCAGTCGCTGCGGACCCATGGAGGGCCAAGGATGACTGATAGGGTGGCTCGACGCAGCCGTCGCGCTCGGTGGTGTACGTCTCGGTAGGAAACGTGGCGGTGCTGGGCCACAAGGAGATGGCATACAAGCTAGGGGGTACGGACGACCGTTCCTATGGGTGGTCCGGGAGGACTGTCGGCTAGTGTTGTCGAAAGGGTTCGCGGCGGGGACGAAAGAAAAGAGGAGAGGAGGAGATGAGAAGAAAAATGAGGGAGGAGAGAGAGCGAGAGAGAGAGAAAAAAGAAGGGACTAAGGGTTTTAATTCGGGAGTCGGGTTTGAGCGGATAGTTCGAGCGGGATTCTAATTTTTTAGCACTTTTTATAACGTCTGCGTGTAACAATGTCATATATGTTTGAACAATATATAACGCTTAGCGCTATAAATCATTATAATAGGGCAAAAATCCTTCAAAACTGTCATATTATGTGGTGTTGCTGAAATCATGTAACATTTATATATGAACCGTTGTAATAGCTTCTTTTCAGACGTTATAATAGGGTATTTTTCTTGTAGTGATTATTACTATGTGTTATTATATTATGATATACCTAGTTTCGAGGATAAAATTTTCTAAGGTGGGTGGGATGTATGCCTCCTAGATTTTTAGAGTTATTTTATTTTATTTATTTATATTATTTATTTAATATAGTTATTAATAGATATTTTTCCACTATTAATTTGATCATTAAATACCCTTTTCCATAGTTTGATTTTTGGAGCACAAGAAATACCAATCTCTCGAAACATCCATCATGAGTTTTGATATAGATCATCTTCATTTTTATATATCATGTCCCACTCAAACTTATATTTTATATTCTATTTATATCGCACAACTTTTGGGTCAATTTAGGCCAATTTGTTATCTACCGTAAAACTTGTCATACTTTCCAATTTAATTTCGAGACTTGACATCGATTCAACCCAATCGACCAAGTATAAAATTTTGACCTATTTTGAGCCTAATATACACATGCCAATGGTGACCGACTCAATTGAGTTCCCATGTGCTATTTATTTTCAAGTGGCACACATGACCCATTTATTGCATTTTTGGAGTTGAATTTTAATCGATAAATTGTTTGGACTCAACCCTAACTCAAACCACTTAGTGGGGCCTACCCTAGGTTGCCAAAACCATTATACATGTATTGATTGATTTTTATCAATTAAATAGCATCAATGTATTCATAGATTCATTGAATATTAATTCAAAACCCTTTGTTTCCAAATATGGAAACCCAATAACCCACATTGCCATATTAGTTGATTAGTTGACCAAATCTCTACCAAATCAATTCAAACCTCCTTTCTACAAATTCTAACCTATAAGAGGACCAAATATATATATATGAGCTTTCTTGGCCACCTACTTCTTTCCAAAATCTCATAAACCCGACGCCCCTAGGTTTGGCCGACTGCTACAAGGAGCTTTGGCCGACCCCCCTCAATCCCACTTTTCTCGAATTTTGTGTACTCCAACACCTACATCATGACTTCAAGAGATCCCTCTTCAACCCTACCAAGCTCCTATGGAGTTTTGTCCACTTATTTGGTCATTTGGAGGCCAAACTTGAAGGATATAGTCAACCGTAACAAAAATTACAAACCTAGGTTGGTCATCTTCTCTAATGGATTTCATCTAATTTTTTCTCATCTATTTCTCCTAAAACCAAAACTAATAGATATCCCTATGTATCTACTTTGATGTCCATTTGCTAACTCATACCGTTCCACTCGGTTTGGCCGTGGTGTCATTTGTACTAAAATTTGTCCAGATTTGACCTATTTCGGTGCGAGAAAATTTTTGATGACTTGCGAATCCTTTCGACATGAAAAACCTCATTGGTAATTGACGAGAACGTAAAATATTATATTTTTATCCCTTATTGTTCACCGTTTTATGCTTATTTTATGACTAAAGGTATTCATTATATTTATATTTTGCTTTAGGATGCAATTGCAGACACTATGTACAAAATGGAGCTAAATTGCAATTCTGGACAATTTTGACACCTTTTACCAAAATGGAGATAACTTTCTCCTCAAAAAAGCAATTAAGGTGCTTCAAAAAGATTTGGAAAACTAAGACAAAGGGCTACAACTTTCCAATTTTAAGGTTTTTGAGATTCAGGCTGCATCATTGAAGAAATCAGGCTCCAAGTTGGGTTAAAGATGTAGTGAACAAAAATAGGAACCAAAATAACCATTTTTTTACTTGTTTTATGACTTAGTGTTTTTGGTTTGAGAAGTTGTAACTTTTAGAGGATATGTGGGGAGATATTTTGTGATTGAAACAACTAATTGAGGGTGCATAAAAGGGGTAAAAATCATGAGATGTGAACACACAACACAACTCTCCTTCTTCTTCTCCAACTTTTCTTTTGAAGTTTTGATGAACATGTGCGGCTAAAAGTCTTGTTGGTCGAAGTGTACGGAAGCCTTGGAATCAATAAAAACTTGTGAGATCTAATTTGTGTTTGTATGTTTGATTTGTAATTTGAGTATCAAATGTTTTCTTATGTATATTTCACGATTATCTTGTTTAATTACTAGGATGCATACTAGTTTATTATTCTGGATAATCTACTACTAAATTAGATATCGAATTCGGAATTGTTCGATCCATCTAATTTGTGAAGCAACCAAAATTTAATAAATTACTGCTTTATATTATTAAATCTTTGGAAGAAAACATTCGACTAAATTAAATGCAACCGCTTGTGCTTGTGCTTATGTTATTTTGTTTCATCGATCCCATTGAGTTTAATACGCTACTTGATTAAACCTTTAGCACTTGTCTGGGGTTGTTTAGTACTTAAGGTTAATTAGGTCGCTTGTTTCTAATTAACTAAGCCTAAAGGAGATAGGAAAATAATTCCAACGATGAATATTCATAATACATGTCAATATTTGTTTGCATCTATGATCAGTTTCAAGATTCCAATGGTAGACGTAGACTTAGACCAATGTGTGTTATTTTGATTTATTTTCATATTCTACTTGCTCTTTTTTATTGACTTTCATTTTATTCATCCCCCCATCCTTGTTCATATAGCATAAAATTATACTAATTACTCTCCGTGGGATCGATCCTTACTCTCACTTCTACATATCATCTTAAGAGTAAAGGTTTTATTTTTGGGCGCCTGTGACAGCACACCAGTAATAATCCTAACATCCTCCTTAGTCATCTATTAATGATCATTATTCAGATTTGTAAGTTATTCATGTGTTTGTACTATTGTTTCTATGATGCTAGTTTTTTGGACATTGAAAGGACACTGAAACTTGGCTATTTAATCTTTAAACTTCGTGTAACTTTTCTATGGTTTTTGTCAAGTAATTTATGATAAAAATCATATTCTCCATTTTATTCTTATTGTTTCCATATATTTGATTCCCATATTTTTTCAATTGTTCAATTCCAAATTGGACCCATATATGGCATAATTGTATTAGAAAATAAATGCATTGATTTGAGATTTGTTTTTCTTAAAATATATATATATATATATATATATATATAATTATTCAAAATTTATTTATTATATTTTCCAAAAACAAAAGTACATATTTAGGGGATATAAATATTATTTTCCTAAAATAACATGGTGTCATATAAAGTAGCATTTATGGTATATATGGTTAAGTGTTATATATGGTTGTTGACTTGTTGTCACACCCCAGTCCCAAAATATGCAAGACCAGGCCACGTGGCAGTGGCCAGCTAGTATACCACCAGACACTAATCCAACTCGAATATGTATAAGTTGTATAGATTAGAACAATTGTCCAAATATCCATAATATACATGCACAGTACTAAATAAACTACTATAAAATGAATAGAAAATGACTGCAAAGGATGGAGTGAAAAGGCATCACCAGTCGATACCTGAAATCCCGAAGAAGTATCCCCAATATCTTATGTTATATCTCAACAAATACCTCTAAGGAAACCAGGTCCTCAGAGAGACGTAGCAAGATATGCATGCCAAAATAAAATACAGTTAATAAAATGTGAATGTAGTAGACAGGTGATCCAAGTGATAACTGGTGATCAAGTAAAATTACTACTAGACAGACTAACTTGTATGTGTGAAATGCACATGGAGACAACGTTCGACATAGAGGATGTCTAATGGGTACTCGTGCAGTGGCGCTTCCTCCGGATGGCCGTCAAGCAGCAACATGAAAGTGAAAACTACTCGTAGCCCCTACACCTAGTGACTGTTTTGGATACACACAAAAAGAAGAAGAAATGCTATCTTTTCTTTATTGGCGTAAGGTACCACAAATCGAGTACGCCTGAGAGATCCTGCGCTGAGGATCCCCGAGTACAAAAAAGAATTCTGGGGAATGGGACGATGGAGATCGAGCGGCAGTTGCTCCTTTACTCCGTTGACACTCCGATTACAAAAGTGGAAGAAAATCTAAGAAAATTGCTAACCCTCGGCTCACTGGCAAGAAGTACAGATTTGGCTCTTGAAAATGCTCTTCGTTCTGTGTTTTGAAGAGGGATGAGACCCCTTTTTATAGTAGTTTATGAGCTGAAATGATGTTATGCGCCCACATGAGAAAACACACTGGTTTTCATGTGGGCGCTTGGTATTGCTTTGGGCGCATAGGATGTAGGTGCATGCAAGCTGCGTGGTCGTAGGTTGATTGTGGTGCTGACGTGGCCGCATGCTTTGGTGCACGACTGCTCGTGGAGACTGACGTGGTCGTATGCTTCGGTGCTCGTATTGATCATGGCTTTGGCCGAGTCAGGGGATGCTTTGGCTTGGGCGCATAGCCTTGTTTCAGGCTATGCGCCCTACTTCTAGGGGAGCTTCACTTGGGCGCATAGAGCTTCACAGGTGGCTTGGGCCCATAGGGCTTCACAGGGTGGCTTGGGCGCATAGAGCTTCACAGGGTAACTTGGGCGCATATGAATTCTCCTGGGCGCATATGTTCTCATTGGCTTGGGTGCATAAGGCTTCATTATTGAAATTTTCATGCTTCTACAAGACCCCCTTCAAAGTTTTCGATACTTGAACGAGTTCGAAATACTTTGAAAGAAGCATGGACCGTCTTCTTGTTGATGCAGTGGGCGCATAGCATGGTTCTCTCTTTGGGCACATAGAGTTTGGCTAGCCTGTCAGAGAGATGGCTGTTGAGATCTTCTTCGAAAATCTGAACTGACAGATTCATCGGGGTGGAATTTGGAGACGTCCATCGTTCATACGTTGTCCACATCGGCAAATGGCAGTCGCATAGTGTGCAAGATACAGGATCTTTACGTAGGCGCATAGGCCATTGTGGGCACATACAGCGCAATGGGCGTATAGGCGCATAAAAATAGGGGGCGCGTAGGGTATGGCCTATGCCTATAAATTGGCTCTGACGGAGAGAGAAAGTTCATTATTGTCCTCTCTTAGAAATTTTCAAAAAACCTCTTCATCACCTTTCTTTACGAACTATGTCTCCCAAGGTCGCCAAGAGATCTGCGAAGGACAAGAGGGCTACACCGAGTGGCTCTCCTCCTGCGGCAGCGTCCTCACCAGTCCAGGACTCGATTCTGGGTGAGGCAACGCCTCAAAAATAAAGTCTCGAGCATTAATATGCGACACTGACTTTTTCTCTTCCTGGGCGCATGCGCCTAAGGCAACATACTTCTGTGCGCATTCTTTGGGAGCATAGCCCTTTGGATGCATAAGAGTCCTTCAGCACTTAGTTTTTCCTGTAGATTTTTGAGTTTGACTTTCTCTTCTGTCCTTGCAGTAAACATGTTTGTCCCGGAGCTTGAGGGAATCCCTTTCGGCTCTGCCTATCAAGTCCTCGGTACTAGTCTCATAACGAATATAATCAGCAAGGTTCAAGCCACGATCAGTCAAAACCAGCTTACGAAACGGACACTCGCCATATTTGAACAAGATAAGACTTTCTTGAGTCAGATAATTAACGATGAGAAGTTCAAACGTGGAGGGGCACGTCGTTTCAAGAAGTCGTACTTCCTGTTTGGTGATAGTGTGGGGTTTGAAGATGACGAGACCATACGCTTGAGAAACCCATTGGTGATCTGTCCGAACAATCAGAGGATATGGCTACCGTCGATGGAGCGTTAATATCCTTTGTCTGCTTTTACTGTCTTGGCCGTGCGGTGACAGATAAAATGGGAGCTGACTCCTGAGCTCCTCGGGGTTATCTCTGGAAGAATACAGTTCGACTCAAGCGATCGAAAGGACACTTTCAAGTGTGTCCGGGGCTCTGCATCTTATTCTACGAGAGGATTACAACCTGGTGTCATAGTGAACGACATTCCGACTAACCTCCATCCTTATGCCGCTGACACGCTTTGTAATTTGATGATGACGGGGGATGTGTCGTATCCTACAGGAAAGATGCGGATGGAAGGCTGGAGGTATCCATCTTCAGTCTGGAGCAATCTTACTGGCTGGATGCTTTCCACGTATGAAGCCACCCTGAAGACTGCTGGCCTTTACTATGTTATTAGGGCCACTCAATATGGTGTAAGGGTCAACTGGCCAATGTTTGTCTCTTTGGCAGAGTTATATAACCTTCACACTTGTACCTTCTTTACTCCTGGTGGGGAAATTGGATTGGCTCTCCATGAAATGCAGGAAGTGTCAAAGCTTCCCTGGGGCACGGAGCCCTATGAAGAGTACGTGCCTTGTGATGAAGAGCTCCGGGATCTGGAGAGTGAAAACTCTGGAATGATTGATGTATACAAGGAATTGCTCTGCCACCTCCTTATCTGTCATAGGATTAATAAGAAAGGGAGGACCGAGGGGGCCAATCCCTATACGAGAGCTTGGATGGGCTACATCTTCGTTCAAGGAGAAAGGGAAGATTCGGCCTCCTTTTCGATCTTAAAACCTATGACCAAGTCCGATATAGAAGCCCGGATGATGGATTATGAGACGGTGGATACTGAGGACAGTGATGATCCTGAGTCTCCGATTGGCCACTACTTCCGTCAAGCCGAATATCCGTTGTCGGAGAAAGCTATGCTGGCAGCTTTCTTAATGATCTGGCTTCGTGACTGCATAGTCCCTGGAGGTTCGGGGTCCATTGAAAGAATAAGTCAGGGTATGATACTTCCAGCTGTAAAGCTGGCATTCGAATACCGTCTTGCTATAAAGCCGCGATGGTCTGTGCCACTGGACGGGGTCGGCGGGACTTTTTTAGGAATGCGGTAACTCCTGATGGCAGGGCCAACTTCGTCCGGACGGAACTTCCGTATCATTTCTTGATGGGGTGGTTCCTACTGCATTGTCCTACCCTGATGAATGTTGGGCCGGTGGCGGATTCTTTGGCAGCAGACGCCTTTCTTCGTAGATTTCGTGATGCAGATTAGGCCGTCACTGGTGTACCCGCCTGCAGAAAGGCTTTAGGCTCCTTATAAAATTATAAGTTTTTCAGAGTATCCCCTCCGTCCAGCAGCGGTAATACAGGAGATAGCTTAGTGGATGAGGGAGTTCATGCCACTAGTATGGCTGCTAGGGCGTTCTACTGGCTCCAGTCTATTAGACCATCACATCTGGTGCTCCGAAACAGGAATCATGCCTATCTGGAGCCATATCTGCTGAACCATTTTGTGTGGCAGTTTAGCTACAGCCAGTTCCTTTTGAGAAATGCCAGCCCGTATTTGGAGTCGATAGACAGCTTAATTGACGGGATGCGTGCTTGGATGTACTACAATGCTGGGTGCACGGGACAGTCTTCACTCTGTCCTTGGATAAGCCTGAGACCCATTTGTGCTACGATGTCGCCAAATTTTATGTTCAGATCAATACTTTTCATCTCCGACATGATCATGAATAGAGCTTGATATTGGGGACTCGGTTTTGCCCCCTTCCTGCAAAAAAGGCGCCGAAGGGCCATAGGAAGGAGAGTGTTGTTCCCACCGTGAAGCCAGCCGTAGTACCGCGGCCAAAAGATCCTTAGGGAGCCAACAGTGTCTCCGAAGGAGGACACGAAAGATGATGATTCTTCTTCTCTCAATCCTCCTCAGAAGAGGAAAGCTTCAACTGAATTGGCCCAAGAGCCAACTTTAAAATGGAAGAAGAAAACTGTCACCCTGAGGAGAGCCAAGGAAGTAGGTGCTGGCTCGCCTCCCTTGAGGAGGTCCTCCCGACAAACTGAAAGAGGAGGAACGGTGTCGCGGGCCGTTACTATTCGGGAGGTAGATCCCTTTCTAGACTCCATAGCCGTTCTGGTCAAGCCTTTGGAAGCATTCTCACATTTGCGTTTGTCCTTTGCACAGGACTCCAAAGTTGCAGCTGAGGCAAGTGCCTCCTTGTCTGAGGAGGTGGATGTGACGACAGTGTCCCCTGTTCGTCCTCGACCAATGGATGAGGGCGGGTCTTCTTCAGCTGTAAGACCTGAGCGACGGGATGATCAGGGCGAAGGCCCAGACCATGACGGCGATCAGAAGATCGGTCCCTCCTACGACATATCTATGGGGGATATATCTGCAATAGGAGCTGCGATGAAAGAGTTGCACGAGAATCAAGTCCAATTGGCTCATCCTCCTGCGGGTATGTCATCTTTGTGCCTCTCTTCGGATGAGATTTTTTGACTTCGATTTTGCGTGCTCCTCATGAGGCTGACCACGACTATATGTTCCCTTATAGACAAGAAGAAAGGACCACTCACGAAGATAGTCCCAGGCATTGGGGAAGGGACATAAGTTGTTCCCGGCTCCTCCAATTTTGCTGGTACGAGGGGAGCTGTTAGTGAGTCGGTATCGGCTACAGAAATAGAGGTTGAGCAGCCTGATGAGGTGGCTGTTGCTGAATCTGCTCCTGTTTCGGCTGAGATTATGGAAGATATCAGGCCTGATGCCGCTCAGGACCTTGATATTGTTCTTCTTGAACAGTCTGGGCCTGCTCTTGGTTTACCTGAAGCCAAGATTGATGGCGTAGCCCAGGCTGGAGTGGAGCAAGTCGAAGGTACGAAATTACAACTCTTTTGCATTTCCCTTCCTCCTTTTCTTTTGGTTACTGATGTATATATTATTTTCTTGTTAGGTTCGGCTTCTTGTCAGGCATCCCTTCATGGAGCAGAAGAAACTCTCTAAGCCTCCTTCCCGACGACCCCACTAAAGATGACGAGGTAGCCCAGGAAGTCGTCAAAGCTTTCTGCTCTGTGCTGAAAGTAAAGCTTCCCGTAGTCTTGAATCGGAATGCTGCCTTTGGCCCTGTGAAGGCTGTTGTCGAATGCCAAGTGGCGGCCCTCGAGAGCATTGCCGATTATGAAGAGCGGGCCAATACTCTGAGGAAAGTTCTGAATGACCTGGAGGGTCAGGTGGCCAGGTTCCGGGATACCAAACAGCGGAGTACGACATCGCTATTTAACGCAGAAGACGAGGCTTTAATCATGGCTCTTACGAAGGAGAAGGCTACTTTCTAGGTAAAGAAGGATGTCCTCGTTCGAGAGATCGGCGAATTGGCTGACCAGTATGGTCAGTTCAACGCTGCAAGTGAGGCACGTGCTACCTCAAAGAACAAACTGGCTGCCTAGATTACTGAGAAGTATAATCATATCGTGCTGATCAAGAGCGAGATCGCCCGACTGGAAAATGACTTGAGGTCAGCGACGTCTGAGCAGAAGGATTACTTAGCTCAGGCTGCGGCTGCCATGACTGCCACCACTTCCGCCCATTTAGAAGAACAGCTGGCAAAGTTGGAGGAAGAGCACCTGAGTCTGATCCTTTTCAAGGATGAAGCTGCTCGCCAAGAAGAGGTGCGCCGTCGAGCTACCGCGAAGTCTGAAGCCAAAATCGCGGGTCTAAGGGACAACATCATTTGCCTATGTATCCCTTAGATTCTTTGTTTGTAACCCTCTTTTTTTTAGCCGTCACGGCCCTTGTACCTTTTTTCGTCTCTTGATAGACGTTCAAGTAAAGAATAAAGAATCTTTTTAAAGTGAATGTGGTTTTGTGAAATATCGAAACTAGAGGTAATGTGGACGTAGCAAGGATATTTCTGGTGGGTATTCCGCTGGAGAATTTTGATGTGGACCTATTATCCATTTTATATTCAAGTTTTTTTTGAATATAGATAATAAGTTGAACGAAGCTGCTAGTAGAGGTAATATGGACGTAGTAGCAGAGGATGTTCTATATCTGAAAAGACGTGGAAAGATATATAACATTAGGTGGGAGTGGATAATTCAGAGGTAATATGGACATGGCAAAACATTTCTTAATCATTCCACTGGGGAAATAATTATCGAAAAACAATTCAGAGGTAATAGGGACGTAACTTGTTTTTGTCAAACCGAGTTTAGACAGAGTCAAAAACGGAAATGATTCCATGGGGAAAATATTTTAGAGGACCTATTATTCAAGGCGTATTCAAGACTCTTGAAATACGGATAATAGTTAGTTAATTTTTCGAATCACATAAACATCGCACTGTACATTTATATGACTGAACATATGTGGGCATTATGTAAAAAAAAGGTTACACATAGTATTTCTTTAGGAACTTGTCGTTGATAGGCAACATGAGTAAGTCACCATCAGGCTTGGTTAGTCGGTACACACCGTTAGAATACACTGGTTCTATGATGAAAGGACCTTCCCATTTAGGCTAAAATTTTTCTTTCATTTTGTGTGTCATGACCATTGGTCTTCTCACTGCTAAGACTAGATCACCGACTTGGAAGATTCTTTCCTTCACCTTTTTATTGAAGGCTCTGGAAAGGCGTACTTGGTATAGCTCAATGCGCTGCTGAGCTAACAAGCGTTTTTCGTCTAGCACTTCGAGCTCCTGTAGACGCAAACGGTAGTTTTCTTCGGTAGTCAACTCACTGGCTAAGGCTACTCGAAGAGAAGGAATCTAGATTTCTAGGGGAAGAACTGCTTCGCTCCCATAAACCAAAGAGAATAGCGTACTGCCTGTTGGAGTTCGAACCGTTGTACGATCGACCCATAGACACTCGCCGAGCTTTTTATTTCAATCACGCTTGTTTGAAGACACAAACTTTTCGAGAAATTTTATGATGGTTTTATTGAAGGCTTCTGCTAGCCCGTTAGCCGCTGGATTGTAGGCAGTAGAGGCTACATTCTGGATTCGATTCCTATGGCAGAACTGAAAGAATGTATGGCTTGCGTATTGTGGACCATTATCATGGATGATCCTACGAGGTAGGCCAAAGCGGTAGATAACGTAATATTTGATGAAACTGATCACATTTGATGCCTTCACTTCGGTTAGCGTTGTAGCTTCCGCCCATTTGGAGAAGTAATTGGTTATGGCTAGGATGAACCGATATCCTCTGGAAGATGGCAGTCTGATTGGTCCTATGACGTCCATGCCCCAGGCTTCAAAAGGCCAAGATGCTGCCGTCGGGTGTAGAAACTCCGAAGGTTGATGAATGAAATTAGCGTGGAACTGACAGGCTCTACACTTTTTTGCATATTTAACAGCATCTGCTATCATTGTGGGCTAATAATAACTCATTCGTTTGAGGCAATCTTATAATTTGGGGCCTGGTTGATGTGCACCAAAAACTCTGTCATGAGCCTCTCGGAGTGCATGTTTGGCTTATGTGTCTGATAAACATCGTAACAGTAGCCCGTCGTAAGAGCGTAGGTATAGCATCTTGGTAGCTGTATCGTAGTAAAATCTGAAGGATCGCCTTTGGATAGACACTGCTTCCTTCGGGTCCTCGAGGAGGATTCCTTAGACGGCGTAGTCTATCAAAGAAAATATCCAGTCTTGAACATCGACGTTTGTTTTCGTTGTGTAACTGTGATAAATATGCAAGGCATTTTTCACACAGAATAGTTCTTGACCAGACACTGTGATCGACTGCTGAGTATTAGTAGGGACGGTCAAGGAAGCAGCAAGACCGGCTAGAGCATCTGCTTCTATATTTTGTAGTCGAGGTACGTGCTCGATGAACAATCTAGCGAAAGTAGACGCCAACTCGATTGTTGTTTTATGATAGGGGATGGGATCTTCATGACGAACTTCATAGTCCCCTCAGACCTGACAAACTATTAGCTTGGAATCGCCGTAAGCTTCTAGATAGTCAACTCCTAGTTGTTTTGCCAGTTGCAGGCCGATTAATAGGGTATTATATTTGGCCACGTTATCGGTGCATGGTTCCATGAGAGAATATACACGATGTATAACCAGATGATCAGGTGACACGAGCATGACGCCTACTCTAGCCATAATATTTCCTTTGGGCCCTGTTCTTGATGCACCATCAAAGAACATTTGCCAAATGGGGATTTCTTCAGTTGCAGTATTAGACTCTACTACTTCATCAGGAATTTTGTCGTAGAGTTTGGAAGATTCTGGCACCGGATGAGCTGCTAGGAAATCAGCTAACGCTTGGCCTTTTACTGCCTTCTAAGGGACAAAGAGCATATCGTATGGAGTCAACATCATTGCCTATGTAGCTAAACAGGAATTGAGAGAACCCGATTTAGTCATGAGTATTCTGAGAGTATTGACTTTGGATATGATGTGGATAGTCTGTCCAGACACATAGTGGCGTGTCTTCTGGATGGCAAATACTAGTACAAGGCATTCCTTCTCTACAGGTGTGTATCTGTACTTGGCACCCACCATTGTGCGGCTGAGATAGTAGACTGCATGTTCATAGCCGCCTTCATTCTTCTGAGCTAATAGGGCGCCAAGAGAATGGTCCATAGCACGGACATATAGCAAGAAGGGCTTTCCCATTATTGGAGCTACCAAAACTGGAGGGCTTGTGAGATACTTCTTGATGTCGTCGAATGTGCGTTGATATTGTTCAGTCCAGACGAAAGATACACCTTTCTTTATGAGCTGAGTGAATGGTTGACACCTTCCAGAAAGGTTCGAAATGAATCGTCTGATGTAGGCTAGCCTTCCTTGTTGTCCGTATAGCTTTTTGAGGTTTCTTGGAGGATGCATATCGAGGATAGCCTTCACTTTCTCTGGGTCAAGATGTATACCCTTTGAAGTGATGATGAAACCAAGGAACTTATCGCTGGAGACTCCCAGAAAAGACATGGTTGGATTCATCTTGAGTTGGTGTGCACGCAATAGTTCGAACACCGTTCTCAAGTCTTGGAGGTAGTTGCCCTTGAGACGACTTTTAATTACGATATCGTCTACGTAGCACTCCACAGTTTTGCACAAATGATCACGAAAAATTATGTTCATGGCTCGCTGGTATGTCGCCCCTGTATTCTTTAATTCGAAGGGCATCACCGTATAGCAGTATACCCCCAACGGTGTTCGAAAAGATGTGTGCTTCTCGTCGTCTAGGAACATCTTGATCTAATTGTAGCCTGAGAACCCATCCATGAAGGATATCCGCTCGAAGCCGCAGGTATTATCGATCATTACGTCGGTGATCGGTAGAGGGAACTCGTCTTTCGGGCATGCAGAGTTTAAATTACGGTAATCGATACAGACTCGAACTTTACCATTCTTTTTTATGACAGAAATGATGTTGGAAACCCAGTCAGGGTGTTCTTCTTCGCGAATGAATCCACTGGCAATGAGCTTCTTGACTTCATTCTCGATGGCCTCCATGACATCTGGTCGGAATCGTCGTTGTTGTTGCTTCACTGGCTTAGCTTTAGACAAAATATTCAGGCGGTGCATGGCGACTTTAGGGTCCAGGCCTGGCATGTCTTCATAGCTCCATACAAAGATGTCAATGTATTCTCTTATAAGCTGTATAAGAGATTGTCGTTCATCGCCAGATAGACTTTTGCTGATGAAGATCGGTTTGAAAGACGATTCATCTCCTAAGTTGACTTGGATGACTTCGTATTCGGTAGGTAGTTCACGTTGTTCGAAGTGTAGCTCCCACCTAGTATCCATCTTTTGAGCCTATTGTTCAAGCTCGATCGATTGGACATCGTCCGTGATTTGGTCAACTGAAATCATGTTGACAGACAGAGTTGCTTTGAACATGTCGCTAATGCTGGAGTCTGAGTCCCAGATGCAGGAATCAGAAGAATGAGAACAACGATCTGCTTCATCATCTGATCTTTCGAGAGTTGTTGGAGGAGTGACATAACCCAAACCAACACCGTTTCATTAATAGTAGTTCTCGGGTTTGCCGGGAGGAGCAAAGTGTCGTATTGGCAACCGTCGTCTCCGGCCGTAATTAAACCCCTGGTCGCTTTTGATGTCATATCCCATGTTCTGGACGATATTCTTGGCCTGCCAACTATACCAAAAAAATTGCATTTTTCTAGAGTCATAGTCAGCTTTCGTGTTGTGCTTGGAAGAAGTAGAGTCTGGAGCGAACTTTCTCTCGCCAATTATACGACCGAAGATGATTAGTTCTTCATCCTTCTTTCTGGCTGGAACGATAAAGTAATGGATATCTTCTAGGTAAACTTTTTCCCGCAGGTGAGGCATCATGACCGGCAGGCAGAGGTGTGGTCCAATGCCGTGCTCTAGAGCATATATCATATCTATGTAGTGGTTTACAGATTGATAGACATCGGAGTAATTCAAAGATAAACCTTTAATAAGAAAATACGCAAGTTTTTCTTCAGGGATGGCATCATCCGCTGAAGGTACATTATTATGAGTATTGATATACTCATTGAGAGGATCATCATCTGGAAGAGGAGCCACAGTCTTGGCCAAGTTCACCACGTAGGGTCATTCTTCAGGATTGGGAGGACGGACCTCAACAGGTTCCTCCCGAGGTATCTTGTAGAGAGTGATGGTCAATGGTTTGACCTTGTCAGGGTTCTTCTTTTTCACCCAGATTGTGAGAGGCTTCGGAGCACTTTTTGGAGTAGTACGTCCTTTGACTCGGATAATCAGGGGACCAACATTGGAGGATGAACTTGCTTCAGCTTCATTGTCAGCTTCGTTGTCGTCATCCTTGGGGGGGATGAGATTGGTAAAGTACCGTATCTCCATAGTAGGCTTCGATGCCCTTAAAAGGATCGACATCGGCAAACTCCGTCTTCACGACACCGTCGCTGTTGACGTACTTGAAGCACTGGTGAAGTGTGGAAGGAACGATCATGTTCTCGTGTATCCATGGACGTCCCAATAAGACGTTATAGGATACGTTGGCATCGATCACATAGCAGAAAACCTCCATTCGGAGATCACCAATCTGGCACTTGAGACGGATCTTGCCCAGCAGGTGGCTTCGACTAGCATTGAAAGCCATGATAGTTGTATTGGTTGCAGATAGCTTGTGCAGATGGATTCCTAGAATTTGAAGCAAACTTCTAGGAATGATGCTGAGGGAGGATCCTGGATCGATGTGCATGCGGTCACCTTAATCGCCCCGATATATCCTGTATAGTACAGGGGTCTATCATGACGATTATTTTTTAGTAGCACATCCTCCTGTAAAAAGGTGATATTGGGCACCACTTCCATAGTACTGTGGCAATGGGGACAGGAGACAGGGTCTTCAGCGGGGGCTTTGACTTCAGCGAGATAAGAGTCGGCATGTAGTAATGCCTCACTTAAGGCCTTTTGCGTTTCTTTGGAGAGTCGCAATAGATCGAACAGAGACAACCTAGCTGGTGTATTGGCTAGCTGTGCTAGTATGTCAAAGTTATAAGGCCGATCCATGCCTTCGGGAGCTGGCGCCTTCAGAGACTTGTCAAACCTCGTCTCCTTCTGCTTGGCTTTGTCGGTAGTTGAAGGCTTAGACGGGCCGGCTTCTGAGCTTGTGGGGGCAGCAAGAGCTTGAGAATGTACTGCTTCTTCCTGTGCGAGATCGTACGTCCGAAGATAAGCCTTTCCCGATCGTGTCTCGCCAGATAGAACCTCGTAGATGGAAGAAGACACCATATGGAATGACTTGTATTTCTTGCCCTTTTTTGCTTTGGAAGATACCACCCCCTGTGTCATTTCTTGTACCAGGTCCGGATGGACCCACATGATCTCACCACGTTCAGTCGTGAGTGGCACCAAGGTTGAGTTGCGAGTTGGTGGTAGGTTGACGACTTCTATTATCGCCTTGGGGATCGGGATCACGCCGTCTAGGACTTCTGTGGGAGAAAAGTCACCAAACTGAAGAGAGATCATATTAGAAGATACGATCTTGTCTTCAGTTTCGAGGTTGATCAATTGGCTGTCGATAAGCTATTGTTTCTTCTTCTTCAGGACGATGCAGTCCTTGGTGGAATGATGCAGGTACTGATGATAGAGACAGTACTTGGGAACGTTGAATTGGTTCGCCTCTGCAGGACGTCGTGGTGGAGGCAATGTCAGCATATTACCCTTCGTCAATGTGTGAAAAATGGTAATGATATCGTCTTCGTTAAAAGTGGTCTCCTTAGGCTAGTCTGTAACGCCCCAGAACAAGAATACTGAAGAACGGGGGCATACATAGCCAACTATGTATATTGAAATGGAATCCACCTTGCTATACGGTCACGGCTGTCTAGATACATGAGGGTTTAACTACAAGCCATCAATCTCTTATGGTCATGAACAAGCCTATTGTCTCAATCTCATGCAAGGAATAACAGTTACATGATGTTAGAGCATCAAATATACAATAGTAAGGCATCCCATACATTATATATTTGGATGATCGTGAAGCTAGTCGTACAAAATATGAAGACTAGCAAGAGTTTTAGTCATACATGATCAACCCTAGGATTCGTCAATCATGTTACAGCCCGTAGGCAGACAATAAGTAAGGTGCAATACGAGCTAACACGTGCTCGCCGGCTAAACACCTCAAAAAAATATTTTTATAATAAAGTGGAAGAACAAAAGGGAAACCCACTCGTTGCCCGGATTACGCCTGGTGGTCACCATCGGGCTGGAAGGTCGGTAGATCCTCTGGAACTGCTCCAAAATCTGGTCATACAAAACCAGCTGGATCAGATCCCAAAAAGAGCAAGTGCCACAAAGGGGCTTCCTTAAGAACTAAAACCAGTATATCAGAAATAAATATTAAAAGTAATTAAAGAGCCTGATAATAAAAGAAACAACCGCAATCGAATTTGAGTACGAGGGAACCATTCAGGTAGCCAGGTCACAACCCTTAAACCAAATAAGGACCGGGTTATAACCCTTCACCTGAATAGAACTTCGTCTCTAATTCTTGTTGGTAAAGTAAAACATGACGAGCATGACGCGGGGTGCAATAAGACAATAAACGAAGAAAGGACACAGAACCGCTCCGGGAGCCAGGTTACAACCCTTAAAGCAAACAAGGACCGGGGTTGTAACCCTTCGCCTGAACAAAACTTAGCCCCTGATCATTATTGTTGAAGGTGACAATCATACGATCATACTTGAAACGTTCGTGCACTGAACCTACACCATATGAGATCGAATCGGACTCCAACCAATCGTTCACGGCCAATCAATGACTACGGCTTTCTATATTAACTAACTAGGGTTATCACAAGCATAGTTACTAGCAATATGCAGTGAGATGTTCCTCCAGCCACAAGCCCTACAGCTAATCTAGGTTATCCAGGCGACTTGGATTCATTAAGCAATGCCTCGTTCTTTTCCATATATCAGTGAATCTAGACATATGCCCTACTCGTCGGCAGGCTACAAGTCCAACAATGGTGGCCGGGATAACGGGATCGCCAGTAACTGGAGAAATCTCTCATGACTACTGGATTATTCTAGCTATTAGCCTTAGCCATTTTCAGTAGGTACCCCTGACCGTGGTACTCAGGGGTCCCTGCCCTAGACATGAT
The DNA here is from genome assembly GCA_029216955.1 of Iris pallida. Taxonomy (NCBI): domain Eukaryota; kingdom Viridiplantae; phylum Streptophyta; class Magnoliopsida; order Asparagales; family Iridaceae; genus Iris; species Iris pallida. Next base: position 9,289,825 of record JANAVB010030818.1, read on the forward strand.
GCAAGACAATACTGGTTTATTTGTACAAACACAATCGCCCACGGTGTCCAGGCCATTCTTTCTTGTCACGTCATGCTAGTCGTCGCAACAGCATATCGAGATATATCTTGTCAAGTTTACTTATCAAGAGTGCGCCACGACGGTCCACTATCATGTCATGATATATAATCAAAAGTAACCATGGTATAAGCATAATGTAACAACTAAATAGAAAAATGGTGTAAGGGCTGTGGGAGGAGTCATACGGCTCAGGGGACAGGGGCATGCGGCTCGGGAGGGGGAGATGGCTCATGCGGCCGGGAGAGAAAGGGCACATTAAAGGGGCCAAGGGTTAGAGGCTCATGCGGCTAAGGGTGACGGGCTCATACGGCAGGGGCTTATGCTGCAGGGGCTTATGCGACAATAGTTAGAGATAGCCATGCGGCTAAGTCGAGCAAGCCATGTGGCTCGGCTAAAAGAAGCCATGCGACAAGAACGGGGCAGGCTCATGCGGCTGGAGGAAAAGGGTGCATGCGGTTAAGGACAACTGGCTTATGCGGCAGGGGAATCGAGTTCATGCGGCTCGAGCCAACTTAAGTCATGCGGGTGAAGGCCATGCGGCAAGGGCCATGCGGCAAAGGGAAACAAAGCCAAGCGGGTGAGTCGGGTAAAGTCATGCGACTCGGATACCTATGCGGCCAAAGAGGAGCCGTGGGGGATCTAGCCGCATGAAAAGTCAAGCGGTCAAGCACTGTTCTTCTTCTCCACTTTTTCGAGAAGAAGAACCATGAAAGCCATCTCTTCCAGGCCCCATAAATCCATTATCTAAGGTCAGAACTCGAACTTCCATAGGTCAAAATGGGGTAAAACAAAATTCTCTACAACCTGAAATACTCAAAACTTGAAAATAACATGGTTTAATAGATCAAAATCTAAGAAATCCGAAAATACAACAAGCTTAGATCTACACAAAATGAGCCATGGAAATTAAAAGTGCTAAGTACTAAACTGTCTTAGAATCTCGTAAGGAAGACAATGGAACGATAAAAATAGAGTTCCTCTGTGAAGCAAGATGCACTTGCCTAAGCCTCGCTCTCTCTCCCTCTCTCTCTCTCAGGGTAGGTGGAGAGTAATGGTGAGGAAGAAGAAGAGTTATGAGAATTAATGGAAGAGAGAGAGTGGTTAGGTAGCTTATAAAGGAAGTGAGTAGATGGTAGGTGGGGTTGGTCCACATGCAAAACCAAACCAAGCTGAACCAAGTAAACCGAGCCGAACCAAGCAAATGAAATGTCGAAATAAACTACGCAATGAGACATGCAATTTATGGGTCAAAATACGTACACGTAAACCCAAAATACGTTATACGAACTACGAGCGTTACAACTCTACCCACCTTAAAAAAATTCCGTCATCGAAATTTAATTAAGAGGCTAGAGAGGCAAGGACAATCTATACTAAGCAGTCCACCATGCAGTCATTCATTCAAGCAAGGAATTAAGAGCATAAGGCATAAGAAAGACATTATACCTTACGAGTCAAACAGGTCAGGATATCGCGATCGGATATCATCCTCATGCTTCCATGTTGACTCACCCAAAGAGTGATGACCCCAAGCAACACGGACTAACTTGATAGTCTTGTTCTTGAATATCTTCTCTCTTCGGTCCAATATGGATACGGGTCTCTCCTCATACGAAAGGTTGGTACCAATAACCAATTCCGAATGATCTAGGACATGACTTGGATTCGGGATATACCGTCGTAATTGGGATACATGGAAGACATCATGCTCCTCATGTAACGATGGCGGAAGAGCGAGACGATAGGACACATCTTCTACTCGCTCCAGAATGTCGAACGGCCCTATATACCTAGGACTAAGCTTTCCCCGTACGCCGAAATGAATGATGCCACAGGTAGGCAAGATCCTAAGTAATACATGTTCACCGACAGAAAATTCAAAGGGACGCCGATGAGAATCGGCCCAATGACGCTGGCGATCTTGTGCAACTTGAAGATGACCCTGACTTTTCTGACCACCTCAACTGTCTGAGTAATCATTTCCGGACCGAGCATCTGCCTTTCTCTACCATCATCCCATGCTAGCGGGGATCTGCACTTCCTACCATACAGTGCCTCGAACGGTGACATCTGGATACTGGCTTGGAAACTATTGTTGTATAAGAACTCCACCAGGTGCAGGTGATCTTCCCACGAACCACCGAAGTCGAGTGTACATGACCGCAACATATCTTCAAGAGTCTGGATCGTGCGTTCTGACTGACCATTAGTCTGCGGGTGATAAGCTGAACTGAACTTGAGACGAGTTTCCAAACTCTCTTCCAAACTGCGCCAAAATGCGACGTAAATCTTGAATCTCTGTCTGAGGTGATACTGACTGGTACACCGTGAAATCTAACGAACTGCCTGAGATACGTCTCTGCTAGCTGAGCCGTCGACTGACCAACTCTGAACGGGAGAAAGTGAGCCACCTTAGTGAGCCTGTCTACTATAACCCAAATAGCATCTCTACCGGCCTGGGACCTAGGTAATCCAGTCATGAAATCCATGGTAATGTGCTCCCATTTCCATTCTAGAATCGGCAAGGGCTGAAGAAGTCCAGCCGGTCTCTGATGCTCAACTTTAACTTGTTGACAAACCAAATACCGAAAGACAAACTGGGCTATCTCCCTCTTCATGCCATTCCACCAAAAGTGCTGACGGATATCACGGTACATCTTCGTGCCACCGGGATGAATCGAATATTACGAACTGTGAGCTTCTGCCATGATCTCCTATCTGATATCTCCACTGGGTACACAAAGATGCTTACCCTGTCGACGTGTACCATCTTCGTGAATGCATAACTCTGGCCGTTGTCCTGTCTCACACTCTGCTCTGAGTCGCTGAAGCTTGGAATCTGTGGACTGCGCCATCTGGATCCTCTCGACTATAATGGACTGAACTTGTATACTGGCCATCAATGCCACATTGGTAGGAAGGACAACTTCTATACCCATCTTCTGAAGGTCTGCTAACAACTCTGGTTGTGCTGTTATAAAATAAACTCCGGCTCTTCTGCTCAATGCATCTGCAACGACGTTGGCCTTCCCAGGATGATACTACAGGTTGATGTCATAATCCACAAGTAGCTCTAGCTATCTCCTCTGACGCATGTTAAGATCCTTCTGAGTAAACACATACCTCAGGCTCTTGTGGTCGGTAAAAATCTCTACTCTATCTCCATACAAGTAGTGTCTCCAAAGCTTAAGTGCAAACACTACTGCTGCTAGCTCCAAGTCATGGGTTGGGTAATTCTTCTCAAGATCACGAAGTTGACGTGACGCATAAGCTATTACCTTCCCATGCTGCATCAAAACACATCCCAAACCTCTGCCTGAAGCATCACAATACACTGAGAATCTCTCGATCCCATCTGGAAGCACGAGAATGGGTGCCGTCATCAAGCCTTGCTGCAACTTTTCAAAAAAATCCTAATATTCTGCTGTCCAAGCGAACTGCACATCCTTACGGGTCAACTGGGTCATAGGTGCTAAAATTCGAGCAAAATCTAAAACAAATCGTCGGTAGTAGCCGGTCAAGCCAAGAAAACTGCGAACTTCTGCGACTGTGCTGGGTACTGGCCACGTCTCAATAGCCACGATCTTCTGGGGATCCACTTCTACTCCTCCTCTGGTGATGATATGACCCAAGTATGAAATACGATCGAGCCAAAATTTGCATTTACTGAACTTTGCGTATAACTGGTGCTCTCTGATAATCTGGAGGACAACTCTGAGATGCTGCTCATGCTCCACTTCACTCTTGCTGTAGACCAAGATGTCGTCTATGAACATAATCACGAACTGATCCAAATAAGGCATGAGGATACGATTCATGAGGTCCATGAATACAGCCGGCACATTGGTTGCTGCAAATGGCATAACAAGGAACTCCCAATACCCATATCTAGATTTGAAAGCTGTCTTCGGGATGTCCTGCTCTCTGACTCTGATCTGATGGTATCCTGATCGCAAGTCAATCTTCGAGAATACTGTCGTCCTTCTGAGTTTATCAAACAAGTCATCTATCCTCGGGAGAGGGTATCTGTTCTTGATTGTTACTGAGTTCAAGGTACGATAGTCAACACATAATCTGGATGTACCATCCTTCTTTTTCACAAAAAGCATCGGGGCTCCCCAATGCGATCCACTAGCACGGATGAATCCATTGGTCCTGAGTTCTTCAATCATCTTATACAAGATCTCCAATTCTGACGGTGCCATCCGGTAGACTCTCTCTGACACCGGTGCTGTTCCGGGGATCAAGTCTATGGTGAACTCGATCTCTCCTTCTGGTGGCATTCCTGGAAGTTCCTCGAAGAAAACATCGGGAAACTCTTCTACAACTCGGGGAAACTGAACTGCTGCTGCTACTGCCATCCGCAATAATGGAGGAGAAGGTTCTACCCCGCCTCTAGAGAACGAAAACTCCGACTCTCCTGGAATACTAAAAATAATCTTGCCAACATGGCAGTCTATTCTAGCATACTGATTCCTCAACCAATCCATCCCTAAGACCACATCATAATCGGCCATCAAAAATTCTATCAACCTAGCGGAAAACTCTCTACCGCTAACTACGATTCGATACGAGAAAAATACTCTATCTACTCCCACAAGTCCATTACTAGTTAGTATATTGAGTCTTAATAATAATGACTCGGGCTCCAGTCCTATCTGTGTCGTGAATCATGTAGACATAAATGAATACGATACACCAGAGTCAAATAACGCTGATGTCGAAAAGGTGTTGAAGAGAATAGTACCTGCCACTACCTCACCCGGCGCTACTCCTTCTTCCCCCATAGTTAAAGCCAGCACTTGTCCTTGTCCTCTGGATGTCGGCCCCCTCTGCTGGAACCCTCTCTGCCTATTCTGAACTTGAGCCTGGGCATACTGCTGAGGCCTTTGTTGTTGAAAAGCTTGGGTCTGCGTCGGTAATGGCCTCGGGGATGGAAACTTCTGTGGCTGGACTGATACTGGTGTTGGACCTCTAACCGATGAACTGGTCATGGCTTGTCACGACCCGCACCCACTGTAAGGGTACGAGAACGTAACAACGCCCAGCCTACGCCGCAGTGTCGGCGGTAGAATGCTGTCCTAGGTCAACATACATCTAACAATATCTATCTAAACAGTTATACTCCCCGAATGGGGTGATATAGCAATAGTAAACTCAATCACAACTAAGGAAGAGATAGCACGATATGAAATAGAACTCAAGGAATAAAATAGATAAAAGCAGTATAAGATAATCCCAGCAATATCCAACAGTACAGGGTCTCAGATGAAAGAATATATACAATACTGAACTCCAGAATAAAGTCTAACTAGAACATGTCTCCAAACTACAATGATAAACAGCCTAACTAATCTAGTCTAGACAGTCGGGATGAAATCCTCAGCTAGAGCTGGGTCCTCCTGAGGGTCCAGCTCGCAGGTGTCATCTAAGGCTGCCCCGTAGTAAGTGTCCAGACCAGCCTCCTCCTCGTCCTCTGTAATATTTTCAACAGGTCCAGTCAGGACAGGAGCGAGTACAGTACATCTCAACAGATCATAGCAGGTTAGAAAATATAGACATGCAGTAAAGTAAGATACAAGTACTGAAGGAAGTGCAGTATGTAAACAGAGAGAGAACTGTAATAGAAATATCTACTATACATAGAGAACTAGCAGTGACTAGTGAGTCAGAGTACGAGATGGCATGTAATTGGCTTAGGTTGTACATGATGAACATGAAAAGTAACAGAGTGTACATGATGGATAAATCACATGACCATTTATACTCCCCTACCCACAATCAATACACAAGGATCTGTTCAAGTTACGTTACAGACATGATGTTTTGGTTGTACAAGAGACACATGGGCAAACATGAGCGTACATGAAAGAACATGAGAGTACATGAACGTACATGTAAGAACATGAGAGAACATGACTGTACATGAATAACGCAGATGCAAGGAATACATGATGTACATGAAACACATGTCATAAAGTATCCGATGCGCCCGCTAAGGGGGTAACATCCCAAGGAGAGATCCATATAGTACTAATCCGTGTGACCAACGTGACAGTACAAGTAAAGTAATCTACTGCAGGAAATAATTCTAAGCAGGATATGAAATGATCAGAGAATGTACTCGCCTGTAACTGAGTGTCCAAAATGAAACGTACTGTCCAAGGAGTGGTGTCTGGCTCCTAAACAGAACAACACAAGTCACAACAGGTCCAGAATAGCAAAATGGAGTCCTACTATGCATTCTACATGATTCTAAGTCAATCTAGGCCAAAGTCAACTCTTGGTCAACTTTGGTCAACCCTAGAAGTCAAACTAGGTCAACCTTGTCTAAACTAGGCTAAACTCACTAGCTAGGTCTTAATAAAGCTATACTAGACTCTAATAAAGCTATAAACACAACTTCAAGAATTCATAATACCTATGAATATATACCATATACATAGATACACAATTTGAGCTACACTAAACATTAGGCTAAAACTATGCATACACACATTGATATGCTCTCACACATATATCTATATTACACATATGCATATAGGCATACAATATACTCATGAAACCTAAGGGAAGAAAACATGTGTAGGTGTGTGAACTTGTGTGTAGAAAAATAGCTAACAGTCTAGAGTAGTGTATGTGTGGGTGATTCATGAAGTTGTGTGTGAGAAAAGAGAAATGTGTGTGCTATACATTAGGCCTACATAACAATGTACAGGAATTTAATGACAGTGCAGGGAACAAACAGTGTGCAGGGAACAATAGGCTTGTGTGTGTGGTGAGGGTGTGTGCCAACAGTGTACAGGAAAACATTTGCAGGAAATCAAAAGCAGTGAAGAGGAGGCTGTGTGTGATATGCAGGAATATGAGGCAGGAAATATAGAATACAGTGTGCATATAGGATAGTGAATAATAGTGTCACCTGAAAGCAGGAACACAAAGCCAATTCTCAGGTTTAGCAATCAAAACAAGGTGAACTTCCCTCATTATCAGGTTTATGGTCATACAACTCAGATATACATATTCAGTATCAATTTACTTAACAGTTACCAATTTGTATATATATAATCAGTGAAAAGGAAAGGAAAATGTGTGTTGTGGTCCAGTGTCACAGGAACATACAATCAGTGAAGGGAAAGGACAGTGTGTGAGGGTTCATACTCAGGTTTATATCAATACAGGAAACACCCAATATCAGCTACACATATTGCAATACCTAACTCTTCACTTAAACTCAGATTTAGAATCAATTAAACCCAAACTTTCAGTTAAAACCCATACACACATACTCATTAAAACAGTCCATTTGAATCTCAGTCTTGAACATCCCAAAACCCCTTCATCAATCTCAGGTGTCAACCAAGCTAGGTGACAGCCACAACACAAATAGGTTTTAATATCAAGTTAGGAAGGAGAGAAAGGATAACAAGCATCAATTAAATTCAGGTTTTACATATAAAATCAAATGGCAGTAAAACAGTGGAAGAAAATAGGACAGTGTGAATCAATTCCAGGTTGGATTTATTCTCAGATACAACAGTTCTCAGTTCATTTCAAAACTCCATCCTCAGTTTCAACCATAGGAAATTCTTAGATTTCCTAAACACATTCTCAGTTATTACATACATATACAGGTTAAATCTCAGTTCAGATTTGAACCATGAACCATCTCAGGTATTCACAACAAAGTAAATCTCAGGTTTCAGGTTGGATGTTAAGGGTTATCAGATTAGACAAACCAATGACAGTGTGCAAAAAAGGAAAATGTGTTGACAGGAACAAAATGAGACAGTGATGGTACTTATGATTTCCCCCACATTGTAAATCAAGATAGGTAATGCAAATTCAGTTATCATCCAAATACTAGTAATGAAAATCATCACAATGTACATGATGTTAATTCATAAATGCAAATTCGAAACAGGAAGAAAAACAGTGATTCAAAACACTGATACAGACTGTATCAGAAAATAGGGAAATTCCCATTCGACAAATAAATCAACCACTAACCAAATCAATAGAAATTAGGTTGGTAAATAGGTACCTAGGTGTGCTCGTGTCTGGGGGCACTTCACGTATCCAAGGGACTGGACACAGTCGTGTCCAAGAGCCAAGGACCATACGAGTCCCAAACTGGCTGAACCAGTGGGGTCAGTCGACCAAGGACATCAAGATTTCTCTCTCGATACCAAACAAGATCCAACGAAACTTGGGGAATGTCCTGACAGACATTGCCCCCAGCTCTCTATCGAACCTCGTGTCCAAAGACCCCACATTGTGTCCACAATGTGACTCGGGTAGCAGGGCAACCCAACCCGGCTACTGTGCAGCGTGTCCAAGGCCCCAAATGCGATACGAACCGACTCAAAAACAAGCTCAGTCAAGAAGAAACTCGTAAACGACATTAAAACGAACATTTCCATTCAAACACAATTTAAAAATAGTGAAGAAAATCCTATTGAGGCATTTCGTCGAGCACCTAGTCTTAACTGCTGATACGTGTCCAGAACGGACACGAAACCACAGACACTCGACACAAAATCTATCCAGACCTTAGGGGGACCCTTAGGGCTTCCTATTGGTGAAGACAAAATGGAAATCCATGGAGAAATGGAGAAGTTACCTCTTGAAGAACAATGGATAGAAAAGTCCTCAAATACAATGAACTCCTCAAGCCTCCAAGTCTCACAAATTGTTTCTTCCTGCAACCAATTAATTCCAGCAGCAAGAGGATGAAATTTAGGTCCTAATGAAATTGGTTTGAAAGAAAAAGGATTTAAAATGGATTTTTAAGGATTTTAGGAAGATGGGACTCACCTCTTTCCTTAGAACTATGGATGAACCCTAAAAGAGGCTAGCCCTAAAATCTAGGAGTGTATTTATAATGGGGGAATTCCTAGGTTCAGCTAGGGATGGCTGACCACTTGGCTTTGGGTTAGGGTTGAGCTAGGTTTGAGTCCAATCTAGCTAAGTCACATAATGACTAGTGAAACCACAAGCCATTCACCAAATCAAATGATTTCTAAATTTCTAATTCTAGTTCTATGAATTACTAACCACTAACTTGAGTCACACTAGGTTAGACTAGGGTCACTTGACCTAACCAAGCCCAACTAACCATGGTTACTTCCTAGGTTGGTCTACATGGGTCAAAACTGGCCAAAAAATCAAACTAGTCCAAATAAATCCAAAATAATTCCTAAAAATTCCCATAAATTCTAATAAATTCTATTAAATCTAAATAATAATTAATAATCCCAAATAATTCTTAAAATTACGAAAATGTCTAAAATACCCCTCAGTCTGGAAATCATAAGTCATGAATTTAAATAGTTTAAAAATAATTAAAAATTACTAAAAATCATAACATGAATAAATATCATTAAATAATAATTATAATTATAAAATTTCAAAATTACCCTCTTGTGGAAAACTGGGTGTTACAATCCTACCCACCTTATAAAAATTTCGTCCTCGAAATTTAAAATGGTAGTAGTCCTTCTAGGTCATACACCCCACAATCAGAGTCTCAACATACCGTCAGATAATCATATGCGTCTGTCCAAAATCATGATACTCAGAATCTTCGTCGTGCTAGTGAGCATGGCTACGATAATCACAGAGTCCTTGACTAAGATACGTATCCTTAGGTTCATGGTATTTAAAATTTTCGCATTGCCGCATGCGACGACCAAAACCTTAAATTCCTATACCCGAAAAATACATCCAAAATCTGACTATATGTCCTCACTATGCCAACTAACACGACCATCAAGATTCTAGATCCCATAACTGAGGTGACCTAGCCCATATGATTTTCTCAGAAGAAAACAAACATAATAAAACACCAGATCAAACTTATCAACAATGAGGAAACAGATAGAAATAGATGGAATAGAATTTCAGGATAGGTATAATGAGACAAGGTAGAATGGAATCGAGAAGATCAGAACCTGCTAGCACCTCTCCTACTGCCTGAGCATCCTCAAGTGTCATGGCGTAAGCTCGTCCTTGCTGGCCTCCCCTGGCCTGCTGCTGATGCTGTCTCTGCTGGAATGGCTGCGGCTGGAACTGCCTCGGCTGCTGGTGCTGAAGGTGAGGCCTCTTGGCCTGGCCTCCGCTGCTGCTGCTGCCCCCAACTGGGTCTCTCCCCCTCTTGAGCCTAAGCTCAAGATCATCCTCAGCTAACAGGGCTCCCGTCAGGATCTCCTCAAACGTAGCATCTCGGTTCCCCTTGGTCAGGGACTTGACCTCCTTGACCAGACCCTTCCGGAACCTCTGGGCCTTCGCCGTCTCGCTCAGGCCCTCAACAAACCTGCCGAGACGGCCAAACTCTCCCGCATACTCCTCAACAGAGAGGCTCCCCTGGACCAAGCTCTCAATCTGCGTCTCCAAGGCTCTGACTGCCGAATCCGGGAAGAACTTCTTCTTGAAGAAACCTCTGAACTGCTCCCAAGTCTGCCCCGGTACCCCCACCCTGGGGTCCGACTGATACCAGGTGCGAGCAAGATCTTGCATCCGGCTAGCTGCGGCCTCGATCTGAAGGTCTGCTGGAATCCTGGCCAGGCGGAAGATCTCCTCTATATGCTCGATCCACTCATCGGCATATATGATCCCCTCTGTCCCCAGAAAGTCTCTGGGGCTCATCTTCTAAAATTGCTCGATCCCCGGTGTCTTCGGCTGCTGCACCACTGGTCGAGCTGCGGCTGTCGTGACGGCCAACTCCATGCCTCTGTCCTGTCGAGCCTGCTGTCGGTCCATGAAATGCTGGAAATATGCGAACATCTGAGCTGCATCCATATGTCCTGGAGGCGGTGGCAGCTGGAAAGGATCCTCTGGAAAGACCGGGTCCTGTCTCCCAGTCGGTGGATGCATACCCCCTGCTGTCGCTGCCGAGGTCTCAACACGAGCTGAGGTGACAAGAGCTGCAGTCCCCTGGCCTCGCCGTGCTGGCTGAGAGGTGGCAGTCCCCTCTATAGCATCCTCATGGACGGCACGCTGCGATCGAGTCTCTACCATCCTGAAGATAGACAAACAAGAGTATCAATTTTTGAGAGAGAAGCGAAATAACAAAGGTGGACAATTATAATTCGAATGATCAGCTGACAAAAGGATTTAGATGGCAATAAAAGGAATTTTCCTAAAGAGATTGAGTATCTTAAAATTTATATCCTATATCCTATAGCAGGCTGTAGTGATACTCTAGTTCGAGTACCACTACACTTCTAGTCTCGACCTGCATGGGCCACCACTAAAAACGTGTCACGACCCGCACCCACTGTGAGGGTACGAGAACGTAACAACGCCCAGCCTACGCCGCAGTGTCGGCGGTAGAACGCTGTCCTAGGTCAACATACATCTAACAATATCTATCTAAACAGTTATACTCCCCGAATGGGGTGACATAGCAATAGTAAACTCAATCACAACTAAGGAAGAGAAAGCACGATATGAAATAGAACTCAAGGAATAAAATAGATAAAAGCAGTCTAAGATAATCCCAGCAATATCCAACAGTACAAGGTCTCAGATGAAAGAATATATACAATACTGAACTCCAGAATAAAGTCTAACTAGAACATGTCTCCAGACTACAATGATAAACAGCCTAACTAATCTAGTCTAGACAATCGGGATGAAATCCTCAGCTAGAGCTGGGTCCTCCTGAGGGTCCAGCTCGCAGGTGTCATCTAAGGCTGTACCGTAGTAAGTGTCCAGACCAGCCTCCTCCTCGTCCTCTGTAATATTTTCAACAGGTCCAGTCAGGACAGGAGCGAGTACAGTACATCTCAACAGATCATAACAAGTTAGAAAATATAGACATGCAGTAAAGTAAGATACAAGTACTGAAGGAAGTGCAGTATGTAAACAGAGAGAGAACTGTAATAGAAATATCTACTATACATAGAGAACTAGCAGTGACTAGTGAGTCAGAGTACGAGATGGCATGTAATTGGCTTAGGTTGTACATGATGAACATGAAAAGTAACAGAGTGTACATGATGGGTAAATCACATGACCATTTATACTCCCCCTACCCACAATCAATACACAAGGATCTGTTCAAGTTACGTTACGGACATGATGTTTTGGTTATACAAGAGACACATGGGCAAACATGAGCGTACATGAAAGAACATGAGAGTACATGAACGTACATGTAAGAACATGAGAGAACATGAGTGTACATGAATAACGCAGATGCAAGGAATACATGATGTACATGAAACATATGTCATAAAGTATCCGATGCGCCCGCTAAGGGGGTAACATCCCAAGGAGAGATCCATATAGTACTAATCCGTGTGACCAACGTGACAGTACAAGTAAAGTAATCTACTGCAGGAAATAATTCTAAGCAGGATATGAAATGATCAGAGAATGTACTCGCCTGTAACTGAGTGTCCAAAATGAAACGTACTGTCCAAGGAGTGGTGTCTGGCTCCTAAACAGAACAGCACAAGTCACAACAGGTCCAGAATAGCAAAATGGAGTCCTACTATGCATTCTACATGATTCTAAGTCAATCTAGGCCAAAGTCAACTCTTGGTCAACTTTGGTCAACCCTAGAAGTCAAACTAGGTCAACCTTGTCTAAACTAGGCTAAACTCACTAGCTAGGTCTTAATAAAGCTATACTAGACTCTAACAAAGCTATAAACACAACATTTAAGAATTCATAATACCTATGAATATACACCATATACATAGATACACAATTTGAGCTACACTAAACATTAGGCTAAAACTATGCATACACACATTGATATGCTCTCACACATATATCTATATTACACATATGCATATAGGCATACAATATACTCATGAAACCTAAGGGAAGAAAATATGTGTAGGTGTGTGAACTTGTGTGTAGAAAAATAGCTAACAGCCTAGAGTAGTGTATGTGTGGGTGATTCATGAAGTTGTGTGTGAGAAAAGAGAAATGTGTGTGCTATACATTAGGCCTACATAACAATGTACAGGAATTTAATGACAGTGCAGGGAACAAACAGTGTGTAGGGAACAATAGGCTTGTGTGTGTGGTGAGGGTGTGTGCCAACAGTATACAGGAAAACATTTGCAGGAAATCAAAAGCAGTGAAGAGGAGGCTGTGTGTGATATGCAGGAATAGGAGGCAGGAAATATAGAATACAGCGTGCATATAGGACAGTGAATAATAGTGTCACCTGAAAGCAGGAACACAAAGCCAATTCTCAGGTTTAGCAATCAAAACAAGGTGAACTTCCCTCATTCTCAGGTTTATGGTCATACAACTCAGATATACATATTCAGTATCAATTTACTTGACAGTTACCAATTTGTATATATATAATCAGTGAAAAGGAAAGGAAAATGTGTGTTGTGGTCTAGTGTCACAGGAACATGCAATCAGTGAAGGGAAAGGACAGTGTGTGAGGGTTCATACTCAGGTTTATATCAATACAGGAAACACCCAATATCAGCTACACATATTACAATACCTAACTCTTCACTTAAACTCAGATTTAGAATCAATTAAACCCAAACTTTCAGTTAAAACCCATACACACATACTCATTAAAACAGTCTATTTGAATCTCAGTCTTGAACATCCCAAAACCCCTTCATCAATCTCAGGTGTCAACCAAGCTAGATGACAGCCACAACACAAACAGGTTTTAATATCAAGTTAGGAAGGAGAGAAAGGATAACAAGCATCAATTAAATTCAGGTTTTACATATAAAATCAAATGACAGTAAAACAGTGGAAGAAAACAGGACAGTATGAATCAATTCCAGGTTGGATTTATTCTCAGATACAACAGTTCTCAGTTCATTTCAAAACTCCATCCTCAGTTTCAACCATAGGAAATTCTCAGATTTTCTAAACACATTCTCAGTTATTACATACATATACAGGTTAAATCTCAGTTCAGATTTGAACCATGAACCATCTTAGGTATTCACAACAAGGTAAATCTCAGGTTTCAGGTTGGATGTTAAGGGTTATCAGATTAGACAAACCAATGACAGTGTGCAAAAAAGGAAAATGTGTTGACAGGAATAAAATGAGACAGTGATGGTACTTATGATTTCCCCCACATTGTAAATCAAGATAGGTAATGCAAATTCAGTTATCATCCAAATACTAGTAATGAAAATCATCACAATGTACATGATGTTAATTCATAAATGTAAATTCGAAACAGAGAGAAAAACAGTGATTCAAAACACTGATACAGACTGTATCAGAAAATGGAGAAATTCCCATTCGACAAATAAATCAACCACTAACCAAATCAATAGAAATTAGGTTGGTAAATAGGTACCTAGGTGTGCTCGTGTCTGGGGGCACTTCACGTATCCAAGGGACTGGACACAGTCGTGTCCAAGAGCCAAGGACCACACGAGTCCCAAACTGGCTGAACCAGTGGGGTCAGTCGACCAAGGACATCGAGATTTCTCTCTCGATACCAAACGAGATCCAACGAAACTTGGGGAATGTCCTGACAGACATTGCCCCCAGCTCTCTATCGAACCTCGTGTCCAAAGACCCCACATTGTGTCCACAATGTGACTCGGGTAGCAGGGCAACCCAACCCGACTACTGTGCAGCGTGTCCAAGGCCCCAAACGTGACACGAACCGACTCAAAAACAAGCTCAGTCAAGAAGAAACTCGTAAACGACATTAAAACGAACATTTCCATTCAAACACAATTTAAAAACAGTGAAGAAAATCCTATTGAGGCATTTCGTCGAGCACCTAGTCTTAACTGCTGATACGTGTCCAGAACGGACACGAAACCACAGACATTCGACACAAAATCTATCCAGACCTTAGGGGGACCCTTAGGGCTTCCTATTGGTGAAGACAAAATGGAAATCCATGGAGAAATGGAGAAGTTACCTCTTGAAGAACAATGGGTGGAAAAGTCCTCAAATGCAATAAACTCCTCAAGCCTCCAAGTCTCACAAATTATTTCTTCCTACAACCAATTAATTCCAGCAGCAAGAGGATGAAATTTAGGTCCTAATGAAATTGGTTTGAAAGAAAAAGGATTTAAAATGGATTTTTAAGGATTTTAGGAAGATGGGACTCACCTCTTTCCTTAGAACTATGGATGAACCCTAAAAGAGGCTAGCCCTAAAATCTAGGAGTGTATTTATAATGGGGGAATTCCTAGGTTCAGCTAGGGATGGCTGACCACTTGGCTTTGGGTTAGGGTTGAGCTAGGTTTGAGTCCAATCTAGCTAAGTCACATAATGACTAGTGAAACCACAAGCCATTCACCAAATCAAATGATTTCTAAATTTCTAATTCTAGTTCTATGAATTACTAACCACTAACTTGAGTCACACTAGGTTAGACTAGGGTCACTTGACCTAACCAAGTCCAACTAACCATGGTTACTTTCTAGGTTGGTCTACATGGGTCAAAACTGGCCAAAAAATCAAACTAGTCCAAATAAATCCAAAATAATTCCTAAAAATTCCCATAAATTCTAATAAATTCTATTAAATCTAAATAATAATTAATAATCCCAAATAATTCTTAAAATTACGAAAATGACTAAAATACCCCTTAGTCTGGAAATCATAAGTCATGAATTTAAATAGTTTAAAAATAATTAAAAATCACTAAAAATCATAACATGAATAAATATCATTAAATAATAATTATAATTATAAAATTTCAAAATTACCCTCTTATGGAAAACTGGGTGTTACATGGCTGGTGATGAGTCAGTCCTGAACGGGCAGGACCCTACTTTATAGTCCGGAGCTCCACAAAGCAAACATAATCCTTGCACCTTTCGACATTCTGAAACAACATATCTAGGCTTCCTACAATAAGAGCAGCCCATAGTGGAAGGCTGCTTCTGCTTCTGTTGTTGAGGATATGTCGGGGTTGAATGTTGAACCGACGTAACTGAAGCTGTCCTTCTCGGACCTCCACCCTAGCTGCCGGGGCTGGTACTGAAGACTTGTTCATTTGGCCGTGGGATCACTTCCAACCTCCTGTCTTATCCACAATTCTCTGGGAGGTATATTCACGCCTTCTAGCTGCCCTCAATACTGCGTCGAAAGTCTGATGCTCAAACTGCTCTATCGCCAGTAAAATTTCCAGATGGAGTCCCTGCTGGAATCGTTGAGCTCTGTCAAACTTGGTCGCCACCAAAGTGGAAACAAACCGACTAAGCCTGGAAAACTCGGTCGCATATCCGTCGACCATCCTATCCATCTGCTTCAGATTAGTGAACCTCGTTTGTAGATCATACCGAGCTACAACGTCAAAGTACTTGGTCTGGAATCTCTCACGGAACACTGTCCAGGCAATAGGTGCTACTAATCCAACGGCCTGCGCCGCCCACCGGCTGCGGGCCAGATCCAATAACTGTAGGCGTATTACCGCCACCTTCTCGTCCTCGGGCGTCTTTGCCGCTTCTAGAATAACCTCAGTGTCCTGAAGCCATACATTAGCAGCAATAGCACCCTCATTGCCGTCAAAGAAGGGAGGGTTCAAGCGCTTGAAGCTGTTGGCCGCACTGTTACCTTGATGACCACCTCTGCTCAGAGC
The DNA here is from genome assembly GCA_029216955.1 of Iris pallida. Classification (NCBI taxonomy): domain Eukaryota; kingdom Viridiplantae; phylum Streptophyta; class Magnoliopsida; order Asparagales; family Iridaceae; genus Iris; species Iris pallida. The sequence goes on from JANAVB010030818.1 coordinate 9,306,443, forward strand.
ATCTTGTACTTCCTGGTGCAAGGCGTCGCCCCGACGATCTTGGGATGCTAACAATATCCTGATGAGACCACCAAAGTGCAATCATCAGGCTCTGTAGGCTGGACTGGTGGCTCTTGACCCCCAGTAGGCATGACTCTGGAGGCTACTCCTGAATGCTGGACTTGATCTCTATGTTGCTGCTTGTCTACTGGAGGTGCTCTGCCTTGTCGATCGATAGGACCATGAACAATACCGCTGAAGAAGATGACACAGGAAACAGTAAGGAAGGACCAGGATAGATCAAAGATACAAGCATGTGATCAGGTCAAGATTTTAGGAATTTAGAGGATACGATCAAAGATCAAGGGCGAGTGCTGATTGAGACATCTATTCGGTAAACCCTCACATATCTTGATTCACAAGACCTGCATGGGCCACCACTTAAACATGTAATGCCCCAGAACCAGAATACTGGAGAGCGGGGGCATACATAGCCAGCTATGTATATTGAAATGGAATTCACCTCGCTATACGATCACGGTTGTCTAGATACATGAGGGTTTAACTACAAGCCATCAGTCTCTTAAGGTCATGAACAAGCCTATTGTCTTAATCTCATGTAAGGAATAACAGTTACAAGATGTTAGAGCATCAAATATACAATAGTAAGGCATCCCATACATTACATATTTGGATGATCATGAAGCTAGTCGTATAAAATGTGAAGACTAGCAAGAGTTTTAGTCGTACATGATCAACCCTAGGATTCGTCAATCATGTTACAGCCCGTAGGCAGACAATAAGTAAGGTACAATACGAGCTAACACGTGCTCGCCGGCTAAACGCCTCAAAAGAATATTTTTATAATAAAGTGGGAGAACAAAAGGAAAACCCACTCGTTGCCCGGATTACGCCTAGTGGTCACCATCGGGCTGGAAGGTCGGTAGATCATCTGGAGCTGCTCCGAAATTTGGTCATACAAAATCAGCTGGGTCAGATCCCAGAAAGAGCAAGTGCCACAAAGGGGCTTCCTTAAGAACTAAAACCAGCATAACAGAAATAAATATTAAAAGTAATTATAAAAGAGCCTGATAATAGAAGAAACAACAACAATCGAATTTGAGTACGAGGGAACCATTCAGGTAGCCAGGTCACAACCCTTAAACCAAACAAGGACCGGGGATGTAACCCTTCACCTGAATAGAACTCTGTCTCTAATTCTTGTTGGTAAAGTAAAACATGACGAGCATGACGTAGGGTACAATAAGATAATAAATGAAGAGAGGACACAGAACCGCTCCGGGAGCCAGGTTACAACCCTTAAACCAAACAAGGACCGGTGTGTAACCCTTCGCCTGAACAGAACTTAGTCCCTGATCATTATTGTTGAAGGTGACAATCATGCGATCATACTTGAAACGTTCGTGCACTGAACCTACACCATATGAGACCGAATCGGACTCCATCCAATCGTTCACGACCAATCAATAACTACGGCTTTCTATGTTAACTAACTAGGATTATCACAAGCCTAGTTACTAGCAATATGCAGTGAGATGTTCCTCCAGCCACAAGCCCTGCAGCTAATCTAGGTTATCCAGGTGAGTTGGAATCATTAAGCAATGCCTCATTCTTTCCATATATCAGTTAATCTAGACATGTGTCCTACTCGTCGGCAGGCTACAAGTCCAACAATGGTGGCCGGGATAACGGGATCGCCTGTAACTGGAGAAATCTCTCATAACTACTGGATTATTCTAGTTATTAACCTTAGCCATTTTCAGTAGGTATCCTTGACCGTGGTACTCAGGGGTCCCTGCCCTAGACATGATGCAAGACAATACTGGTTCATTTGTACAAACACAATCGCCCATGGTGTCCAGGCCATTCCTTCTTATCACGTCATACTAGCCGTCGCAACAGCATATCGAGATATATCTTGTCAGGTTTACTTATCAAGAGTGCGCCACGATGGGCCACTATCATGTCATGATACATAATCAAAATTAACAATGGTATAAGCATAATGTAACAACTAAATAGAAAAAGGGTGCAAGGGCTGTAGGAGGAGTCATGCGGCTCAAGGGAAAGGGACATGCGGCTCAGGAGGGGAGCAGGCTCATACGGCCGGGGGGGAAAGGGCGCATGAAAGGGGCCAGGGGTTAGAGGCTCATGCGGCTAAGGGTGACGGGATCATGCAGCAGGGGCTCATGCGGCAGGGGCTTATACGGTAATAGTTACAGATAGCCATGCGGCCATACGACTAAGTCGAGCAAGCCATGCAGCTCGGCTAGAAGAAGCCATACGAAAAGAAAAGGGCAGGCTCATGCGGCTGGAGAAAAAGGGCGCATGCGGTTAAGGACAGCAGGCTTATGCGGCAGGAGAATCGAGTTCATGCGGCTCGAGCCAACTTGAGTCATGCGGGTGAAGACCATGCGGCAAAGCCATGCGGCAAAGGGAAACAAAGCCATGCGGCTGAGTCAGGCAAAGTCATGCGGCTCGGATACCTATGCGGCGAAAGAGGAGCCGTAGGGGATCTAGCCGCATAAAAAGTCATACGGTCAAGAACTGTTCTTCTTCTCCACTTTTTCGAGAAGAAGAACCATGAAAGCCATCTCTTCCAGGCCCCATAAATCCATCATCTAAGGTCAGAACTCGGACTTCCATAGGTCAAAATGGGGTAGAACGAAATTCTCTACAACCGATAACACTCAAAACTTGAAAATAACAAGGTTTAATAGATCAAAACCCAAGAAATCCAAAAATACAACAAGCTTAGATCTACACAAAACGAGCCATAGAAATTAAAATTGCTAAGTACTAAAGTGTCTTAGAATCTCGTGAGGAAGACAATGGAACGATAAAAATAGAGTTCCTTTGTGAAGCAAGATGCACTTGCCTAAGCCTCTCTCTCTCTCTCTCTCTCAGGGTAGGTGGAGAGTAATGTTGAGAAAAAAGAAGAGTTATGAGAATTAATGGAAGAGAGAGTGGTTAGGTGGCTTATAAAGGAAGAGAGTGTATGGTAGGTGGGGTTGGTTCACATACAAAACCAAACCAAGCTGAACCAAGCAAACCGAACCGAACCAAGCAAATGAAATGCCAAAATAAATCATGCAATAAGACATGCAATTTATGGATCAAAATACGTACACGTATACCCAAAATACGTAATACGAACTACGAGCATTTTATTGTCGGAGGCATCCTGAGAATTAGAAGCTCCCTTGGAAGTGTCGACATTCAGGACTTATTTCCCTTTACCCCCACGGACAGGAATAGTTTGAGGATGGTTGCCCTTGTCTTTAGAATTAGATGTCTTCAACCCCAGTAGTTCCAGATTAGGAACGTCATTTTCAGTAGCATCAGCGACCCCAATAAAAGTTGGCCAGGTATCATACTTATGTATACCCAGACAGAACTTCACTGTAGGAAGGAAGTTATGTCGACAAGTATCCATAAATTCTGAGTCTGTTATGCCGAAGGGCATCTTCAGTGCTAGCCGCCTGAAGCATTCGATGAAGGCAATGACAGACTCAGTCCTCCTTTGCTTGGTCTCGATGAGGGTGGACATACTAACATACATAATACTCTCGTAAAACCTGTTGAGGAACAACCTCTCCAAGCCTTTAAAAGAATTGATACAGCCGTCAGACAGACTGTAGAACCATTCGAAAGCTACCCTCTACAAGGTGCTAATAAACAGCTTAGATAAGAACGGATCATCCCTGTAACACCCAATTTCTAAAATAAGGGTAATTTTGAAATTTTGTGTTTTGATTATTTAATTATGGCATTTAAAAAATAATTTTATTTTTGGTGATTTTTAATCATTTTTAAACTATTTAAATCATGACTTTTGTTTTGGTGTGCAGCTAGTGAAACCGTAGAGACTGTCTGCCCTAGAGCCTAGCCATGTGATTAGGATGTTTCATTTATTATTTTTAGCCTAGGGGTAATTTGATCATTTTGACTTATTAGAATTTTTAATTTATTTATTGGATTGATGGTTGTTGGTTTCGATTTTTGCTAGTTGTGACATAAGAGACTAACCTAGATGTTGACCCTAGTTAAGGTGACTTAATTAGCATGGTGAGACCCTAATCTAACTTAAGTCGACTTGGTTTTGACTTGAGTGATTTAGCTCTTGAGAGATTAGGAAGGATTTATTTGTTGGACTTAAGGCTAAGGTAGAGAGCCCATTTCTCATGTGACTTGGCCCATGGCCCATGACTTGTAACCCTAACCCTAATTTTCACTCATTAGGACCAGCCATAGGGCTTCCCCTCCCTATAAATAATCTCCTCCTTGTTCTTGCCTCTTTTATTATTTTTTTCTCAAGCTTTGAAGAAAGAAGTATAGCCATCTTCCCCAATCCAAAACTTTTCCATTTTATGTACTTTTTAGCTCAAATCTTTTGCACTAGGTTCTAATCCATCCCTTCTTGCTGTTCATGGAGAGAAATCTCGGGTTTGGACCAATTTGGAGAGTTTGGCTAACAAGGAGAAACTCCCTTTTGGAGCTTTTCATTAGAATTTCAACATATAGGTAAATCCCTATTCCCTCCACCAAATTTTGTTTTCTTTGCATGGATAGGAAGCCCTAAGTGTCCCCTAGCTGTCCCTAAGGGTTGGTTAAATTTTGTGTCCATTTGGTGTCCGTATCGGACACGTATCATGATGTGTGTATAGGTGTTTGTTAAAATGTCACAAAGGATTTATTTTTCATATTTTTGAATTCTAATTACATGGATCTCTAGATCTAGGTGTGTGTAATAACTTCTGTGAAGGATGATTTGCATTTCGTGTCTTATTGTGTCAGATTTTGTGCTTGGACGTGCAGCACGGGGCTCGTTTGAGTGCCCTGCGGCCCGTGTCCTGGTACGTACTGGACACGCCACTTCACGACACGAAAATTGACATGGAGACTCCTTGGGTGACTGGCACGAGGCCCATAAAATTTCATGGGATATCATGGTGTGGTTTGGGAGACGTCTAAGCCACACGGATTCGACACTGTCGCACGCACTGTGCAGTCACACACAATTTTGCCACTGATACGTGGCTAGACACGACACAACACGTAGTTTGGACATGGTACAGGATGACACGAGTGTAGACCTACTGTGCGCGAACCTCTGTGCACAAGCACGAGTCACGTGTCGCCTTGTGTCGAGAGCACGAAGGCTCGACACGCAAGCACGAGGCAGTCTTCTTTGACTATTTCTCTGAGTTTCACATTTACCGTATTGGACACTTGTGTCCAGTATTGGACATGAAATAAATGGTAGGACACAAGCATATGTAGGAGGGGGTTCATTACCAACCTTTTGAATTAATTATTCATTGTTATTTGATTTCGAAATCAAAGAGTTTTCCATGTTCTGATACATGAACACTGACAGTGAAATTTATGAGAATTTGAATGACTTGTGAACTGTTTATTGATTTAAACTTTGATGTATATTACACCCATAACCTGTGATCCCCTACACTCTTCACTTCACATTTCATTTCACTTTTAGATCCTTGCATTAATTTAGCCATTGCAAAAGCCAGTTCTTCACTGCATTTGACATTTGTTGAGCCCTTTAGTTATCTGTCATGCTTGCAATTAATTCATTATGTACCTGTCCATCTTATTCTCTTGCTGCACAATTGCCCTGCCTATGGGTTGTGTATCAGACATTCTTGATTGGTGTCTCTTTGTACTCTATCCCCTGCTAATTTAAATCGTCATGTCCCAAATTACTCCTTAAGTATATGTCATGCTACCTATATTAACCAGCCTTGAACATGTCGTATGTATCTGTCTCATGCGCATTTGAGTTCAGACCCACCTAACATGCTTAACTGTGCAAGCCTTTGATTAAGTTGGGGATCTTTATGTATAAAGAAAGAGGGGAGGGCCAGGTTCTGTGGGGCCAACAAGGTATCAGTTAGTGATAGTAGAGTATCATAGAAAAGAGCTTCTTGTTGTAGCTTTTAGGTTCATTTTTTATTGTTCAGATACTGAACTTGGTGCTGACCATTCTCATTTGATTTCGATCTCATGCATCATATTGGTTCAGTCTATTTTGTGACTGAACATGGGAGTTCAAACCCTGTCTTTCACTCCCAGGGTTAGTAGGGATTTGAGTTCAGTCCTACTGAACTTGAGTTTAGACCATATCCTTTCTTGGGTTGACCTTATGTAACTGTCTTGTACACTTCATCCTTGCATACATGTATACTACCTACTAGTCCAGATCACTCTCTGGTCAGTCCATTTTTTTTCCTATTATTTTTCAACACCTAGTTATAGGTTGGAGTTGGGCTTCCTTAATGACTGGTTCAATCTAGTGAAGAATTACCTTGGGTTCAATATTAGTCCATGTGTCCATTCAGTTTCAGTCCTATGTTATCCAATTAGCCACAGTCTATATATTTATGTATATATATTATATATGTTTATACATATTATGTTAATGGTTGTATGAAGTTAGGAAATGTATCCTAGGATTAGATATAGGGTATATGACATATTAGGTGGTTTGGATGTTAATTCTTGATTAATACCTTTAGCCTAGAGCAATAGCCTATTAGGCCATAACTTGTGTTCTGTCACACTGAGAACTTACACGCACACACAGCCACACACATATACACACACACACATTTTCTTGACATACATATTTGCCCTCTATGTTATGTATATATGTATATATATAGATAATATCTAACCTAGTGAATAGGTGTAATGTGAGAGGTAATGTGAAATGAATAATACAAATTCCTATGTAAAGTGAATGTGTATATGTATAGGGATGTATACTTGTAGCCATGCATGTTAAGTATAAATACATGTGTAATGAAGATGGGTTAGCTTTGTGCCATGTATAGTGTAAACTCTTAACTAGTGTTGATTTCTCTTTTCATGTACACCTCCATATTCACACACACACATAGCTTTACATGCTAGCTTCCTTTCTTTTATATATAATATTAAATGTGATGGCTTATGTTGGCTTGTATAGCCTTGTGATTGGTGGGTGATTGCTAGACTAGGCTTGGTTAGGCCTAGTGAGACTTATCAGACTTGTTTGGGTTAAGTTTGACCTAGTTGACCTAGCCTTGACTAGTATAGTTGACTGGAGTTGACCAAGGGTTGACTTTAGTCTAGTTTGACCTAGACAGCATGCAGATGCATAGTAGATTACATTTATCATCCCCGGTATAAATCTTGACTTGCGTTGCTCTAACTAGGAGTCAGGTACCTCATATCGGACAGTACATTTACTTCAGACATTCAGATACCAGGCGAGTACATTCTCTGATCTTTTCATAACTTGCTTAGAATTATATTCCTGCTCTAGTTTACCTTATTTGAGGCTGTCACGATATTATCACGGATTGGTACTATATGGATCACTATATTGAAATGTTATCCCCCTCGGGAGCATCGGATACATCATGTCATGTGTTTCGTGTACATCGTGTATTCCTCGCTCTCATGTTATTCATGCATGTGCTACATGCTCGTTCGTGCTCGCTCATGTACTCTCATGTACTATCATGTTCGGTCGTGTTTCTCATGAATCTCATGTATAACCTATACTTCATGTGCACTCATTTAAGAGCCTTCGTGTGAACTTTATGTGCACCCATTTATGGGCCCCCATGTGAACTTCATGTGCACTCATGTATGAGCTCTCATGTATACTTCATGTGCACCCATTTATGGGCTTCATGTAAAAACCATGTACGTAACATAACTTGTCTGGATCTTTGTGTATTGATTGGGGTATGGGAGAGTATAAATAGTCATGTGAACAATTCCAAAGTAGAATAGCCATGTACGCCTCTTTAGTATAGCCATGTACAAATCAAGTCGTTCACATGTCGACTTTGTACTCTAAATCACTAGTCACTGGTAGCTCTCTACTTATAGTAGATATTTATATTACAGTTCTCTCTCTCTGTTTACATCATATACCTTCTTTCAGTTTTATGTATCGTACTCTCTTGCATGTTTATATTCTCTAACCTGTTATGATCTATGTGAGATGTATTGTACTCGCTCCCGCCCTGACTGGACCTGTTGAAAGTTTTACAAAGGATGATGAGGAACCCTGCACCCCTTACGTTAGAGCTTGCCTAGATGACACTCGCGACCTGGACCCCTGGGGAGGTTCAGGCAGCTGCTGAGAACGATACCTTGCATAGTGTAGATAGCTTAGACTGCTCTTTCTTTTCATGTTTAGTTGTTGTCTTTATTTTTAGAGTTGTATATTTTAGAGATGTTGAGACTGGTAGTTGTTGAGACTTTGTTATTTCATTCTGCTGTACCTCAGTTGAGGATTTCTTTATCTATTTCATCGTGCCATATTCTATCTATAGGTTGTGATTGAGTTGTACCTCTGTGTTGGCCTCCTTATGGAGAGTATTCATGTTATATTAGTTATAGTTCATGACCTAGAACAACGTTCTACCGCCAACACTGCGGCATAGGGTGGGCGCTGTTACGTACTCGTACCCTCACAGTGGGTGCGGATCGTGACACATTTTTAGTGGTGGCCCATGCAGGTCGAGTTTGTGTAGTGGTATTCGAACTAGAGTATCACTACAGCCTGTAGTAGGATTAGGATTTTCTTTGAGGTACTCAATCACATTAGGACAAACTCTTAACTGGATTCCTGCCATCTAAATTCCTGTTGAAGATTGCTTCCCTGAATAACTGTCCTTCCTTGAATTATCGTTTCTATCTCAGTATTGATTCCTTATTTGATCTGTCTCCAGGATGGGGATCGAGACACGATCGTATCGCTCTGGCCCAGCAGACGCTGGTGAGAGGCCTCCCACCCCTCGCCTGATTGTGGACGCTGGGACCACAGTACCCTCTATTTTTGCTCATATAGGAGCTTCTGCAGCTTTTAGGAGTGCACCTCCACCTGTCCGGAGGTCTTCCTCCGTCATTCCAGATATGTATCAGCAGCAGTTACCTTCAGGGACAGTAGATGCGGCTCAGATGTTTACCCTTTTTCAGCGATTCTTGGAGTCTCAGCAGCAGATATAGCAGAGCCAGTCTGCTGATATCTGACAGAGCATACAAGATACTCACCAGTTGGTCAGGACGATAGTAGAGCTGGTGGCTGCTCAGCCACAGGGAGGTCAGATGCAGCCGTATCAGCCGAGGACTCCAGACATCCAATCCTTTAAGAAGATGGGACCCCGACACTTCAAGGGTACAGAGGGCATCATATACGCTGACGATTGGATAGAGCACATTGAGGAGATATTCTGATTGGCACAGATACCAGCTGGATTACAGATCGAGGCAGCAGCCAGTCAGATGCAGGACTTAGCCCGTACTTGGTACCAAACGGACCCGAGGGTTCGTACAGCCGGTCAGACTTAGGCAGCGTTCAAGAAACTATTCAAGGAGAAATTCTTTCCTGATACAGCACTCCGTACTTTGGAGGTGCAGTTCGAGAGTTTGGTTCAGGGGAACCAGACCGTTGAGGAGTACGCAGAAGAGTTTTGTCGTTTGAGCAGATTCGTCGAGGATCTTACCGAGGCCGGAAAGGCGAGGAGGTTCCGCAGGGGTTTGATCAGGGAGATCAAGGAATATACCAAGAGCGACCGCGACGCCACTTTTGAGCAGATTTTGGTAGGAGCCATGACTGCGGAGGACGATCTTGGACTGAAGGAGAAGAGGATGCGAGATACTCAGGGAGCTAGTGGCAGTGCGGGCCCGGCCAAGAGGCCCCACCTGCAGATTCAGCAGCAGATGCCCCGTTTGCAGATTCAGCACAAGTATCCGCAGCAGATGCTACCTCTACAGTTTCAGCAGCAGTATCAGCAGCCGAGGGTCTACTTTCAACAGCGGCAGTTTCAGGACCGTGTACCCTTCCAGCAGGCACAGCAGCCACAGAGGCAGCAGCAGGCCCCGGAACAGCAGCTTGTCATTATTTGCCCTTTTTACAAGAGACCAGGGCACGATTGGGACGAATGCCGGAAGAGGCTGGGCAGATGTTTCCTTTGCGGAGGATCTGATCATCGGCTAAGAGAGTGTCCCGAGTCATCGGGACAGGTAGTTCAGGAAGCAGGAGCTAGGGCTCCGGTAGGCCAGCAGAAGAGATTACCCTTACTGACTCAGCAGCAGAGGTACATACAGCATCAGCAGCAGGCCAGGAGAGGCCAGCAGGGGTGAGCTTACGCCATGACAGTCGAGGATGCTCAGGCCGTTGGAGATCTAGTTGCAGGTTCTGTTCTCTTGATTCAAATTCTGTAGTTGCCTCTTATAACTGCCTTGAAAATTCGATTCCCTCTGTTCCTTGTTGATTTATCAATTCTGTCATGTTGTTCTTGTGTTAAGTTTGATTTTCTTCTGAGATGAATCATATGGGCTAGGTCACCTCGGTTATGGGATCTGGAATCTTCGATGGTCGTGTTTAGCTGGCATAGTGAGGATATATAGTCAGATTTAGGATGTACTTCTCGGGTGTGGGAATTTAAGGTTTTCGCTGCCAAGTATACGGTAATGCAAAAATTTTAAATACCATAATTCTAGAGGTATGTGCCTTAGTCGAGGACTCTGTGATTATCGTTGCCTTGCTCACTAGCATGACGAAGATTCTGAGTATCATGATTTTGGACACACGCATATGATTATCTGACGGTATATTTGAGACTTTAATTGTGGGGTGTTTGACCTAGAAGGACTACTACCATTTTAATTTCGAGGATAAAATTTTTCTAAGGTGGGTAGACTTGTAACACCCAGTTTCTAAAATAAGGATAATTTTGAAATTTTGTGTTTTGATTATTTAATTATGGCATTTAAATAATAATATGATTTTTGGTAATTTGTAATCATTTTTAAACTATTTAAATCATGACTTGTGATTTGGTGTACAACTAGTGAAACCGTAGAGACTGTCTGCCCTAGAGCCTAGCCATGTGATTAGGATGTTTTATTTATTATTTTTAGCCTAGGGGTAATTTGGTCATTTTGACTTATTAGAATTTTTAATATATTTATTGGATTGATGGTTGTTGGTTTTAATTTTTGCTAGTTGTGACATAAGAGACTAACCTAGATATTGACCCTAGTTAAGGTGACTTAATTAGCATGGTGAGACCGTAATCTAACTTAAGTCGACTTGGTTTTAAGTTGAGTGATTTAGCTCTTGAGAAATTAGGAAGGATTTATTTGTTGGACTTAAGGCCAAGGTAGAGAGCCCACTTCTCATGTGACTTGGCCCATGGCCCATGACTTGTAACCCTAACCCTAATTTTTACTCATTAGGACCAGCCATAAGGCTTTCCCTCCCTATAAATAATCTCCTCCTTGTTCTTACCTCTTTTATTATTATTTTTCTCAAGCTTTGAAGAAAGAGGTATAGCCATCTTCCCCAATCCATAACTTTCCCATTTTAGGTTCTTTTTAGCTCAAATCTTTTGCACTAGGTTCTAATCCATCCCTTCTTGCTGTTCATGGAGAGAAATCTCAGGTTTGGACCAATTTGGAGAGTTTGGCTAACAAGGAGAAACCCCCTTTTGGAGCTTTTTATTGAAATTTCAACATATAGGTAAATCCCTATTCCCTCCACCAAATTTTGTTTTCTTTGCATGGATATGAAGCCCTAAGTGTCCCCTAGCTGTCCCTAAGAGTTGGGTAAATTTCGTGTCCATTTGGTGTCCGTATCGGACACGTATCATGATGTGTGTATAGGTGTTTGTTAAAATGTCACAAAGGATTTATTTTTCGTATTTTTGAATTCTAATTACATGGATCTCTAGATCTAGGTGTGTGTAATAACTTTTGTGAAGGTTGATTTGCATTTCGTGTCTTATTGTGTCAGATTTTCTGCTTGGACAAGCAGCACGGGGCTCGTTTGAGTACCCTGCGGCCCCTGTCCTGGTACGCACTGGACACGCCACTTCACGGCACGAAAATTGACATGGAGACTCCTTGTGTGACTGAAACGAGGCCCATAAAATTTCGTGGGATATCATGGTGTGGTTTGGAAGAAATCTGCGCCACACGGATTCGACTCTGTCGCACGCACTGTGCAGTCACACGCAATTTTGCCACTGATACGTGGCTAGATACGACACAACACGTAGTTTGGACATGGTGCAGGGTAACACGAGTGTAGCCGTACTGTGGGCGAACCTCTGTGCACAAGTACGAGTCACGTGTCGCCTTGTGTCGAGAGCACGAAGGCTCGACACGCAAGCACGAGGCAGTCTTCTTTGACTGTTTCTCTGAGTTTCACATTCACTGTATTGGATACTTGTGTCCAGTATTGGATACGAAATGAATGGTGGGACATGAGCACATGTAGGAGGGGGTTCATTACCAACCTTTTGAATTAATTATTCATTGTTATTTGATTTCGAAATCAAAGAGTTTTCCATGTTCTGATACATGAACACTGACAGTGAAATTTATGAGAATTTGAATGACTTGTGAACTGTTCATTGATTTAAAGTTTGATGTATATTACACCCATAACCTGTGATCCCCTACACTCTTCACTTCACATTTCATTTTACTTTTAGATCCTTACATTAATTTAGCCATTGCATAAGCCAGTTCTTCACTGCGTTTGACATTTGTTGAGCCCTTTAGTTATCTGTCCTGCTTGCAATTAATTCATTATGTACCTGTCCATCTTATTCTCTTGCTACACAATTGCCCTGCCTATGGGTTGTGTATCAGACATTCTTGATTGGTGTCTCTTTGTACTCTATCCCCTGCTAATTCAAATCGTCATGTCCCAAATTACTCCTTAAGTATATGTCATGCTACCTATATTGACCAGCCTTGAACATGTCGTATGTATCTGTCTCATGAGCATTTGAGTTCAGACCCACCAAACATGCTTAACTGTGCAAGCCTTTGATTAAGTTGGGGATCTTTATATATTAAGAAAGAGGGGAGGGCCAGGTTCTGTGGGACCAACAAGGTATCAGTTAGTGAGAGTAGAGTATCATAGAAAAGAGCTTCTTGTTGTAGCTTTTAGGTTCATTTTTTATTATTCAGATACTGAACTTGGTGCTGACCATTCTCATTTGATTTCGATCTCCTGCATCATATTGGTTCAGTCCATTTTGTGACTGAACATGGGAGTTCAGACCCTGTCTTTCACTCCCAGGGTTAGTAGGGATTTGAGTTCAGTCCTACTGTACTTGAGTTTAGACCATATCCTTTCTTGGGTTGACCTTATGTAACTGTCTTGTACACTTCATCCTTGCATACATGTATACTACCTACTAGTCCAGATCACTCTCTGGTCAGTCCATTTTTTCCTATTATTATTCAACCCCTAGTTATAGGTTGGAGTTGGGCTTCCTTAATGACTGGTTCAATCTAGTGAAGAATTACCTTGGGTTCAATATTAGTCCATGTGTCCATTCAGTTTCAGTCCTATGTTATCCAGTTAGCCACAGTCTATATATTTATGTATATATATTATATATGTTTATACATTTTATGTTAATGGTTGTATGAAGTTAGGAAATGTATCCTAGGATTACATATAGGGTATATGACATATTAGGTGGTTTGGACGTTAAGTCTTGATTAATACCTTTAGCCTAGAACAATAGCCTATTAGGCCATAACCTGTGTTCTGTCACACTGAGAACTTACACACACACACATTTTCTTGACATACATATTTGCCCTCTATGTTATGTATATATGTATATATATAGATAATATCTAACCTAGTGAGTAGGTGTAATGTGAGAGGTAATGTGAAATGAATAATGCAATTTCCTATGTAAAGTGAATGTGTATATGTATAGGAATGTATACTTGTAGCCATGCATGTTAAGTATAAATACATGCGTAATGAAGATGGGTTAGCTTTGTGCCATGTGTAGTGTAAACTCATAACTAGTGTTGATTTTTCTTTTCATGTACACCTCCATGTTCACACACACACATAGCTTTACATGCTAGCTTCCTTTCTTTTATGTATAATGTTGAATGTGATGGCTTGTGTTGGCTTGTATAGCCTTGTGATTGGTGGGTGATTGCTAGACTAGGTTTGGTTAGGCCTAGTGAGACTTATCAGACTTGTTTGGGTTAAGTTTGACCTAGTTGACCTAGCCTTGACTAGTATAGTTGACTGGAGTTGACCAAGGGTTGACTTTAGTCTAGTTTGACCTAGACAGCATGCAGATGCATAGTAGATTATATTTATCATCCCCAGTATACATCTTGACTTGCGTTGCTCTAACTAGGAGTCAGGTACCTCATCTCGGACAGTACATTTACTTCAGACATTCAGATACCAGGCGAGTACATTCTCTGATCATTTCATAACTTGCTTAGAATTATATTCCTGCTCTAGTTTACCTTATTTGATGCTGTCACGATATTGTCATGGATTGGTACTATATGGATCCCTACATTGAGATGTTATCCCCCTCGTGAGCATCGGATACATCATGTCATGTTTTTCGTGTACATCGTATATTCTTCGCTCTCATGTTATTCATGTTTATCATGTGCTACATGCTCGTTCGTGCTCGCTCGTGTACTCTCATGTGCTATCATGTTCGGTCGTGTTTCTCATGAATCTCATGTATAACCTATACTTCATGTGCACTCATTTATGCGCCTTCATGTAAACTTTATGTGCACCCATTTATGGGCCTCCATGTGAACTTCATGTGCACTCATGTATGAGCACTCATGTATACTTCATGTGCACCCATTTATGGGCTTCATGTGAAAACCATGTACGTAACATAACTTGTCTGGATCCTTGTGTGTTGATTGGGGTATGGGGGAGTATAAATAGTCATGTGAACAATTCCAAAGTAGAATAGCTATGTACGCCTCTTTAGTATAGCCATGTACAAATCAAGCCGTTCACATGTCGACTTTGTACTCTAAATCACTAGTCACTGGTAGCTCTCTACCTATAGTAGATATTTATATTACAGTTCTCTCTGTCTCTGTTTACATCATGTACCTTCTTTCAGTTTCATGTATCGTACTCTCTTGCATGTTTATATTCTCTAACCTGTTATGATCTGCGTGAGATGTATTGTACTCACTCCCGTCCGGACTAGACCTGTTGAAAATTTTACAGAGGATGATGAGGAACCCTGCACCCCTTACTTTGGAGCTTGCCTAGATGACACTCGCGACCTGGACCCCTGGAAAGGTTCAGGCAGCTGCTGAGGACGATACCTTGCATAGTGTAGATAGCTTAGACTGCACTTTCTTTTCATGTTTAGTTGTTGTCTTTATTTTTAGAGTTGTATATTTTAGAGATGTTGAGACTGGTAGTTGTTGAGACTTTGTTATTTCATTCTGCTGTACCTCAGTTGAGGATTTTTTTATCTATTTCATCGTACCATATTCTATCTATAGGTTGTGATTGAGTTGTACCTCTGTGTTGGCCTCCTTATGGAGAGTATTCATGTTATGTTAGTTATAGTTCATGACCTAGAACAGCATTCTACCGCCGACACTGCGGCGTATGCTGGGCACTGTTACGTACTCGTACCCTCAGAGTGGGTGCGGGTCGTGACAATCCCTGGGCAAGTGTAGAGTCTGCGTGTTAAAGTATGTCATGTGTTGACGAGGAGAAGTCAACCCGTCAAATGAATTTAGCGTTAGCGGCTTGTAGTTAGGAGGGCAAGTAGCATTCTCCCATTCAGGAGGATAAGGTTGAGATATCCCTATTTTTTGAAGCTCGACTTTGTGTGAGATGGTGTCGAGACGGGCGACCAGGGAATCAATTACATCCTGTTGATTAAGCAGGTATTGGGAGACGGCTGTTGAACGATTGTCAGGCGTCGTTGGCGAAGGACTACTCCCAGTATTTGTAAGATTTGGGGGAGGTGCAATGGAATGATACTCCTTTTGTAGTGAAAGAGGGTTGTTGCTATGAGCCGGACTAGCATGAGCCGAGACGTTTTGTTGAGGTAGAGGGACAGCCCCAGCAGCTTGGACCGCCATGATACTGTTTAGCATATCAGTGATCTTGGCGAATGCTATTTCAAGACCCTCTAGTCGTTTGTTGGTCTGATCACTGGCTTCTTCAGGTCTTTCTCTATCTGCCATGTATGTAGATAACATACGAGGATGAACAGAGGAAACAGTACAACTGGTGCTGATACTCTCTGTCTCTGAGTTGATAAGTCCTTCATCTTCAGGTAGAGGAGGTAGATAGTCGTCATCAGACTCGGAGGGATCGTCGTCCTCTGGAAGGCTACCCCCAGTGTGAAGGTCATCTGCTTCAGACTCTAAGGGAATACTACCCCCAGCTTGGGAGTCTTCGTCATCTATACAAAATCTCGCTTTTGACCGAGTACCCATGTAGACTCCTTCAAATGTGACAGCCTGCTGGCCATCTGCTGGTAGACTTCTTCTCCTTCTTCTCGCGAAACTGAGAGAGAAAGTTGGGTTCTTGGTCCACCGTCTTTGATTAGGGCTTCCATAAGGGGGACCCCATGAAGCCATGTTGGATGAGACACATAGCGTCTTTTTATCGTCAGAGAAATGCAGCCGTCGGAACATGGACTGTCTCTGAGGCACTCTTGTTGCTTTGGAGTAGCAATAGTTGATGACAATACTGGGCACGGATGTGCACTATGAATTGTTATGTCCTTCCTCGCTTTCCGCTTATGATTTATCATGTCGCGTAAGTCAGCGGAGGGGAGTTTTGCCTTACAACCTATGTTGCATGCATCGCTGAGCTTTGCATGCGGGTTCGTAAGGAGAGTTGGCGCATCCAGACTTAGTTCACGTACAGGGACAACCCCCACACCTAAGTTCTGTGATGTCCTTGAAGACAGTCCCGTGCTATACGCGTTGGGACCTGTCTTTTTGTTGTGGGCACATAGGCCTTGGAGACTGGCCTTGGGCGCATGCTTCTTGGCAGCATGTCTGAGCCTCCTTGATGTGGGCGTATAGTATGGATCAGTCGAACCTGGGCGCATAGGCTTGGGCGCATGACCCTGGATGCCCAGCCTATTGAAGACATAAGCTTTCTGATTTGAGTTATGCGCCCAAACACCCCCTTGGGCGCCCCTTGGGCACATGGCTTTGGGCGCATGCTCGGTGGAGCAGCGCTATTTTCTCCCAACTTTGCCTCCTTCGTTTGTAAGCCTCGCTAGGTTTTTCTAGAGTATCGCACACCCCGATTCTTGGCATCGTAGTTTTTTCCTTTGCCAAGTCTCGGGCGTTGAACACCCTGTTGATGGTTGCACAGGAGAGAAGTCGTTAGGCTAGTAGAGCCCGGAATGGTGTGAGCCTTCTTCCTTTAGGGAGCTTCTGTGGCAGAGTCATGCGCCCATGTGACAGAGTCCTCCAGTTGCATATCTGCTATGACACTAGCAGGATATGCACAGCGAGCCTTCGGAAGCCAAGTCTTGCGAGACTTGTTTGGCTTCGCTGATTTTGAGGGAGTACAGCCGTCCCTCAAGAGCATCTTTTTGAACACCTGCTGATCGAACTTTACGATCAGCATCTTTTGAGTGCTCCCTACTTTATCGGTATCGGATTGTGTCACCACCTTCTCGTCAGAAGAAAAGGTAGTCCCCAGCAGAGTCGTCATTTTTGTGGACACACACAAAAAGAAGAAGAAACGCAGTCTTTTTTTATTGGCGCAAGGCACCACAAATCGAGTACACCTGAGAGATCCTGCGCTGAGGATCCCCGAGTACGAAAAAGAATTCTGGGAAATGGGACGATGGAGATCGAGCGGCAGTTGCTCCTTTACTCCGTTGACACTCCGATTACAAAAGTGGGAGAAAACCTAAGAAAATTGCTAACTCTCGGCTCACTGGCAAGAAGTACAGCAACTTGGCTCTTGAAAATGCTCACCGTTCTGTGTTTTGAAGAGGGATGAGACCCATTTATATAGTAGTTTCTGAGCTGAAATGATGTTATGCGTCCACATGAGAAAACACACTGGTTTTCATGTGGGTGCATAATTTTGCTTTGGGCGCATAGGATGTAGGTGCATACAAGCTGCGTGGTCATGGGTTGATCGTGGTGCTGACGTGGCCGCATGCTTTGGTGCACGACTGCTCGTGGAGACTGACGTGGTCGTATGCTTCGATGCACGTTTTGATCATGGCTTTGACCGAGTCAGGGGATGCTTTGGCTTAGGCGCATAGCCTTGTTTCAGGCTATACGCCCTCCTTCTAGGGGAGCTTCACTTGGGCGCATAGAGCTTCACAGGGTGGCTTGGGCGCGTAGGGCTTCACAGGGTGGCTTGGGCGCATATGAATTTTCCTTGGCGCATATGTTCTCATTGGCTTGGGCGCATAAGGCTTCATTGCTAAAATTTCATGCTTCTACAACAGTCCTCTCTAGCCAATGATACCATCTGTGTCGCATCTACAACACATCCAGTCCGACCCTAGCAAATGATAAGTGCAGGAATCCAGTCAAACATGTGCATAGAAAAATAATCAAGCAAAGATCATAAACGAGTCACCTATATGCTATACTATACAAATCCATGTAGTCTATGTGTCAGCATGTATAATCATGTAAGCGTATAGATGAGAGCAGG
>JANAVB010030818.1:9329956-9352029 GCA_029216955.1 Iris pallida
TAGTCTAGGTCTTATCTCCAAATGTGGGGGTAAGGTAGAGAAATGTGAAGTTTGTGCTCAAACTAAGATCACAAGGAAACCCTTTCCTCGGGTTAATCGAAGTACAGATCTTCTGGAGTTAGTACACTCAGATATCTGTGACTTCAAACAGTTCTCTACAAAGGCCGGGATGAAGTATTTCATAACCTTCATCGATGACTTCTCAAAGTATGCGTTCATCTACTTGCTGAAGGCTAAAGACGAAGCATTTGAGAAGTTCAAGGAGTTCAGAGCCGAAGCTGAACGGCAGACTGGACAACAACTCAAAAGAATAAGAAGTGATCGAGGTGGGGAGTACAGGTCTTATGAATTCGCGTCATTCTGCAAAGAACATGGAATTGTTAATGAGACTACGGCTCCGTACTCTCCTCAATCAAATGGAGTAGCAGAGAGAAAAAACAGAACGTTAACAGAAATGATTAACTCAATGTTGTTGACTGCTGGCCTTCCTAAGTGCTACTGGGGTGAAGCTGCATTGACGGCCACTTTTATTCTAAATAGAGCACCTCATGCAACTTCAGACGTTACTCCTCATGAACTCTGGTTCAAGTTCAGACCTAACTTGAATATCATTCGAGTGTGGGGGTGTCTGGCATATGTCAAGCTTCCAGATCTGAAGATTCAGAAGCTTTGGACAAGGACTACTAAGACGATCTTCTTGGGGTATGCCGAGAAGAGTGATTGAATCTTGCGACGCAGAATATTTTGAAGACAAATTTGTAAGGTACAAGAATATTGTTCTTGCGGATGTACCGGAGAACAATGAGGGTGCGCAGCAAACTGAAGTCTTCAATGAAGATGTGGTCCAAGAAGATGTTGTTGAAACAACGATTGAACCAGAACAAGCTGAGCCGTCAGCTAAGCGTGTGAGGAGGCCGAAGGACTTCGAAAGTGACTTTGTCACCTATCATGTGGAAGCAGATCCGCTTACCTATGATGAGGCGATGAAGACCAGAGACGCGGTTTTCTGGAAGGAGGCGATTAACAATGAAATTGATTCCATTACCTCAAATAACACTTGGGTGTTGGTTGATCTTCCTGAAGGGGCGAAACCCATCGGATGCAAATGGATCTTCAAGAAGAAGATGAAAGCAGACGGAACTATTGACAAGTTCAAGGCTAGGTTGGTAGCCAAGGGGTTTTCTCAGAAGTAGGGGATTGACTATTTTGACACGTATGCTCCAGTTGCCCGGATGACCACCATCAGGATGTTGATTGCTCTTGTAGCAATACATAAGATGGTGATACATTAGATGGATGTAAAAATGACTTTCCTAAATGGCGAGCTGACCGAAAAGATTTATATGCAACAACCAGAGGGATTTTTCATCAAGGGTCTTGAAGACAAAGTCTGTAAGTTGGTAAAACCTTTGTACGGTCTTAAACAGGCTCCCAAGATATGGCATGAGAAATTTGACAAGGTTATAACACTACCAAAATAAGTCATATTATCGACGTAATTTGCAACGTTTCCCGAAAACGTCGCAGATAAAAAACATTTTACCGACGTTTTTTTATGACGTCGCAAGACGTCACTACTAGCGACGTTCAGCGACGTTCAGCGTCGTATAGTAACTACGTTTGCGTATTGAAAAACTCACGTCGCGGATATGTCGGTGAACGTCGCTAATATCATTGATATTAGCGACGTTTGGCGACGTTTTTACTATGGCGTCGTTAATATCAATAAAGTTGCGACGGTTACCGACGCCCTTATGTTACGTCGCTAATGTGCGAATATAGGTCAGTTTCGATTTCACTTCCCCCCATTTTCCCCCCCCTAATATTTTCCTTCCCCCCATTTTCCCCCCTGTCCCCTCGACCCCCGTCCGACCGCGCCCTCGGCGACCCCCACCGACCGCCGCGAGCACCGACCCCGTCCAGCCTCCTCCTCCACCGCCCAGCCTCCTCCTCCACCGCCTCTCCGACCTCCTCCTCCTCCTCCTCCTCCTCCTACTCCTCCTTCCCGGCAGCCCCCGCCGAACCCGACCCCCTACCGCCGCCGTTCGCCAGAGCACCTCCTCCTCCTCCTCCTCCTCCTCCTCCTTCCCGGCAGCCCCCACCGAACCCGACCCCCTACCGCCGCCGTTCGCCAGAGCACCTCCACCGCCGCTCCTCCTCCTACTCCTTCCCGGCAGCCACCTCCACCGCCGCTCTCCCTCGCCGTCGTCGCTCCCCCTCGCCGTGACGGTCAGGTAAACCTAGACTAGTCAACAAGGTCACTTACGATTGATTCATGCAAATTATATGTTACATATGTACGATTGATTCATGCAAATTTGTGCAAATTATATGCTGTCACCCCACCTGTCGTCGTTCACCTGAAGCTCTCTCGGGCAGGCTAGGGGCACAAGGGAAATCGATGAATGGTACTATTTATTGCAGTTAATAGTGTATTATCCTAATTAATGGGTTAATTCAAATAGAAACATTAGTATAAATTACATTATCAGGTTTTCAAATATTAAACACCGAGGAGGTTTTTAGGTACACTAGTTGATTCAACAGTAAACAAGAACCTTAGGCTGGCAACATTCTCAACTTAAAATTAGATAGGGTTAACTTATCTTATAGTTTGTAATTCCCTGTGTGATTTGATAATCATTTATTGATGTAGCGATGATGAACGTAGGACTAGTTATGCATATGATTTGCATTAGGTTGAAAATTAATAATTCTCTTGATTTTTAATCCTGAAGACAATGTAGGTAATTGCAAACAAGAAGATGCACTTTATTATTTTTTATAATTTAATTATTCATAAACTGTTAATGCATGGAGGTATAAGTCGTATACATATATGCTAAGTTTAACCCTCTCCAAGATTGAATGTAATGTACCTCAAGATTATTTGCTCACAGTTTCCGCCGTAACATCTCCTGTGGCTCTGCTGGCAACTGAAGTCCAGATGCTACAAAGGACGATCCTTCGCTGAAATTGACTACAACACCCATCAGTTCAAGTTCATTCCTATATGAGTAGATTCCAATGCCATAGAAGCCATCAGTTTGTTGACCTTCCTCTATGGCATTGGAATATACTCATATAGGAATGAACTTGAACTGATGGGTGTTGTAGTCGATTTCAGCGAAGGATCGTCCTTTGTAGCATCTGGACTTCAGTTGCCAGCAGAGCCAGGAGATGTTACGGCAGAAACTGCTCTCATGTTACTTCTCCTCCTCCACCATGGCTCTGGACCCATCTGCTCTTCCCTTCTTCCCTTCTTCTCATTCGACTATCTCGGCCTCCTATTCGGCCTACTATTCCGATATGCGTTTGATACGGTCTACCTAGCCTATATACTGATACTAATCTGATACTCTCTGATATTAAGTACATCCGGCTTACTAGCTAGCGGATCCACCAGTTATATGATTATATACTAATTATGTTTAGTTTGTCTTACGATACAAATTTTCACTTGCATGTATAAAGTATGCATGTATAATAGTAGGTAATGATATGCAAAACTGAAAAGATAAATGCAATGCATGAATGAATGGATGAAAAGATAAATGCAATCCATCGGAAAAGCTTTGACACTTGCATATCATTCACTACCTTGATGTATCTATCTTACAGAATTATGGAGCTGAATTACTATCTGCGGAATCGTACTTGGATGTACAACCGTCATCCTGATGACATGTGCGGTGTGCGGGATGAATTCATAGAGGGTGTACACCAGTTCCTGCAGTTTGCCAAGGCGTTCCCTCAGTACATGGACGGTACCAAAATTAAGTGTCCGTGTGTGAGATATCGCAACTTGAAATATCATCCAGAAGTGGATGTCACGTATCATTTGTACTCGAAGGGTTTCACGCCGAATTACTATCAGTGGAGCGAGCACGGAGAACTTGTGTCTTTAGCATCGGAGTACGAGCCTTATGTGGATGTCCACAACAACGCTCCTTACGACGATGGGTTGGTGAACATGGTTTTTGACGCGGCCGGGCCTAGTTTCGATCCGGATGATCATGATGCACCTGAGGAGGCACCGAACCCCGATGCTGCATAAATCATAGAGTTGCTGGAGAATGCAAGGACTCTATTATATCCTGGTTGTGAGGATCATTCACCGTTGGAGGTGGTTACAAGATTGTTGAGCATCAAGTCCGATTTTAACATGTCGCAAGATTGCTACAACCGTATTATGGAGTTGCTTATAGAAATATTGCCTGAGGATGCGAAGTTGCCTAAAGACTTCTACCGGTCTAAGAGGATGGTTAGATCGCTCTGGATGGGATATGAAAAAATCGATGCCTGTCGCAACGGGTGCATGTTGTACTACAAAGACGACAAGGATGAAGACGCCTGCAGATTTTGTGGTATCGATCGCTACAAGGCCTGTGGTAGAGGAAAGTCTGTCGGTGCCAGGAAGCCTACCTCTTCGATGCACTACTTGCCGTTGACGCCGCGTTTACAGCAGTTGTTTATGGTGAAGGAAACTGCAGAAAACATGAGTTGGCATAAGCGGGAACATACCGAAGGAGTGTTGGATCACCCATCTGATGGAGAAGCATGGAAGCAGTTTGATCGAGAGTATCCAGATTTTGCTTCTGATCCGCGTAATGTTAGATTGGGTCTCTGCTCTGACGGTTTTACCCCATTCGGACTTTCGGGATCCCAGTATTCGTGTTGGCCTGTGATCGTCACCCCGTACAATCTACCGCCTTGGATGTGCATGAAGACTCCATATATGTTCCTCACCGTTATTATCCCAGGTCCGAACAATCCGAAAAGGAACA
Organism: Iris pallida; assembly: GCA_029216955.1. Classification (NCBI taxonomy): domain Eukaryota; kingdom Viridiplantae; phylum Streptophyta; class Magnoliopsida; order Asparagales; family Iridaceae; genus Iris; species Iris pallida. The sequence continues at coordinate 9,334,744 of JANAVB010030818.1, forward strand.
TCGATGTTTATTTATAGCCATTGATTGATGAGTTGAATCAGCTGTGGGAAGTAGGTTCCAACACGTACGATGTATCTAGAAAACAAAATTTCCAGATGCGGGCAGCACTTATGTGGACCATCAACGACTTTCCGGCCTATGGAATGTTATCTGGATGGAGCACGCATGGTCGTCTTTCATGTCCGTGTTGCATGGACGACACTAAGGCTTTCCGTTTGAAACACGGAGGCAAACCGTGCTTCTTCGATTGTCATCGACAATTCCTGCCGAAGGATCATCCGTACCGGAGGAACAGGAATGCTTTTCGTGCTGGCGTTGTGGAGAAGGGTGATCCACCGACAAGGTGGTACGGAGCCACGATATGGGAGGAGGTTAGAGATTTACCAAGTGCTATTGAGCAGCCTGCTACGGGCTACAAGTGTGACGGATTTGGTCGCACTCATAACTGGACGAAGAGGAGTATATTCTGGGATCTGCCATACTGGAGCACCAATCTGATTAGTCATAACCTTGATGTCATGCATATCGAGAAGAATGTGTTTGACAACATAATTAATACTGTAATGGACGTAAAGGTAAGACGAAAGACAATCCTAAGGCTAGATTGGACTTGAAAGAAATATGTAGACGTCCTGCATTGCATTTGATAGAGGACGGGAATGGAAAGTTGAAGCAGCCTAAGGCAATTTTCTCACTGGAGAAGGAGGATAAAGTGAGGCTTTGTAGGTGGATTCAAGGTCTGAAATTTCCAGATGGGTATGTTTCAAACTTGAGAAGATGCGTCGACCTCAAGGAGAACAAACTGACAGGTATGAAGAGCCATGATTGTCACGTATCATGGAGCGGTTAATTCCGATTGTATTTCGGGAATTCTTATCGCAGGCAGTTTGGGATCCATTGACGGAGCTTAGCATATTCTTCAGGGACCTTTGTTCTAAGAAATTGCTCGTTGATCGTCTAGAAAAGCAAGAGAAGGACATTGCGGTAACACTGTGCAAGCTAGAGAGGGTGTTTCCTCCTGGATTCTTCGACTCTATGGAGCATTTGCCGATTCATCTTTCCTACGAGGCACGTGTTGGTGGACCCGTCGAATATCGATGGATGTACCCGTTCGAGCGACATTTGAATCACCTAAAAAGAAAGGTAAAAAATAAGGCTCGGGTCGAGGGTTCTATTTGTGAAGCCTATATTCTCGAGGAGATTACAAATTTCTCTCCTCCTATTTCAAACCTCATGTTGCTACGAATAGAACGAGGGCTCCGAGAAACGACGACGGATATCAAGAATTTAATGATGGAATACTGAAAGTATTCAATGCGTCCGGAAAGCCTTCAGGGAAAATAAAGAAGAGATATTTGAATGACGAAGAGCTAAGGGCTGCTCAGTTGTATGTATTACTCAATTGCGATGAGGATGAAGTGGAGAAGCTAGAGGGGTAAGTAAGGAATGATGAGTTTACGTCATCTCAATGTAATAGTATAAGCTAATATTATTGTACTAATCGTTATAATGCTTCGTTGTTTTCCAGCACATATAATGATGAGTTGAGGCTGGTTAGACCCTACCTAACAGACGAAGCATTAGAACAAGAAATGAGACGTCATTTTCCTTCTTGGTTGAGCGAATATGTAAGCAGCTCGATAATATTTACTGGCCTCTTCTAATGCAACTGCGCAATAAATAACTTATTATCTCTTCTTTGATATTCAGGTCGATCGTCTAATTTCACCCGAGATTGAATTAATTAGAACTCTTGCCAAGGGACCAATTACTTTTGTTAAAACATGGCCAAGTTATTGTGTCAATGGCTTTCGGTTCAAGTCGACAAATGCTCCGATCAGAGACAGCTTCCTGGATCTTGATTCCACGAAGAACAGTTGTTTGTGTATCAAGTCTTCGAACTACAAAGACGTCGATCCAGGAAATAATTTCTTTGGCATCTTGCGAGAGATTGTGGAGTTGTCATATAATTATGGCAGAGAACCTGCAAAGATCGTGTTGTTCAAGTGTGAATGGTTCGATCCGATTGAAAATCAAGGTTGGAAAATTGACAAGCATGGTCTTGTGGATATAAACTACAAGCGTAGATATCAAGGCTACGAACCGTTTGTCCTAGCAACTCAGGCTTAGCTCGTGTACTTCACAGCTTATCCGAGACGGGGAGCAACGAAGTCTGACTGGTGGGCAGTATGCAAGACTAAAGCTAGAGATACTTTTGATGTTGATGAAAAAGCTTACCAGGAGGACGAGCTACCTCCTGTAACCAATATTGTCGATGTGGACTCCACGGAAGTTACGCATTACACGACACATAATGTAGAAGATGTAGAATTATCCGAAGAGGAAGACGAAGCCGACGAAGGTGAAGACGAAAGTGAAGATGAGGAGGAAGAGGAAGATGAGGTCGAGGAAGACGAACAAGATGATTATTCTGAAGATGATTGAGAGAGATATACTTATCTGAACTTAGATGTTTCTTCTAGAATATATTATCTGGACTTAGATGTTTATTGTAGAATGTATCATCATATGTTACCTTGGTTATTATCTTTGTTGTACTGTCATATTTCTAGTATCTATTATTTTTTGTACTTTCATATTTCTAGTCTCTATTATTTGTTGTACTTTCATATTTCTAGTCTCTATTATTTAATTTCTTGTACTATCATATATTGTTATCAGGTATGGCAGGTCGTCGCGGAGCGTTACGAGGGACACGACGAGGACATGATCCTCCAGTACTTCCTACAGGTACTGCTAGAGGACGGAGTTTTCCTTCGGTACCTCCTACTGGTACCGGCTCTGGATCTTCGTCGCCGATTACTCCTCCATATCGGACAGTAGCTGGGCCTGCTGGGACGACATCACATAGCATATCTCCTGGGACGAGTAGTTCCAGGCCTGTTGAGAGTGCTCGCCCGTCTAGCGTTCCTGATGCTGATACGACGATGGAGACGGATGAGCAGATGGCGGAGGCTACGCCGACGGCCGAGGAGGATGCGCCGACGGCCGACCAGCATCATGAAGATGATGCGTGCGCACCTCCGGAGGAGGGGAGGACGGAGATCTGGGCCGACGGTACAAAGTAGGTATTTTGGTTTATGATTTTTTTTTCTGTTTTTATCATAAATTAACTTTTTTCATGAATATAATATGTCTGTATAGATATCGTCCTCCAGGGGTACAGAGACGCCTAGGCGATATGTTGAGGCATAATTATGGTGGTCCCTGGATTAACTACTCTGATGCTCCAGACGAAAGGAAGAACTACTGGTTTACGCGCTTCAAGGTTAAAATAGATTTGTTTTTAACATGAATCATTTAATTTATGCATATTATATATAACTGATAATATTTGGTTTCGTACTGTTCTAGGATATGTTTTACTATCCACCGCACCGGGCCGAGCTGATCGAGGGGATGTTTTCTTCCGTCGCTGCTAAGCTGATCCGCGACTCTATTAATGATCAGAAGGAACGTGATCGTGCCGGAAAGCCGATCAAAGGTTGGATCACCCCTGATCAGTGGAATGCGATGAAGGCTCGATTCAACGAGCCAGGGTACAAGGAGAAGTCGGAGAAGGCTAAGGCGGCTAGGCAACATGCCTCGAAGTGGTGCGGTGGGTCGATTCCGATGACGGAATATTTCTGTCGTCTGGTATGTCTTTCTCTTTTAGAAATATTATTTTAATGCAAATCCGATAAATTATTACTAAGATAATATATTTAATTACAGGTAAGGAAGGTCGGTAACGCCGACATGGTGACCGTCTTCCTGGCCACCCATCGGAAGGGCGGAGTCCTTATTGACGAGAGGGCCGAGCAGACCTATGTAAGTATTACAATACGTTATCTTAATTTAATACTTCGTGTCAATTTTAATATAACTTAGTAAATATGATGCAAATAAATATTCATGAAGTTAGTAAAAATAAGTACATTAATTAGAAATTAGAAATCATAGAGTACTATCCATACTTTCTAGGCCGAGTATAAGAGGCTGCGGGAACGGGCGACTGCTAGTGCACCTGATGCAGGAGTGGCCGGTACTTCCTCGCAGCCCACTCAAGCTCCGTCGGAGGACGAGCTGTGGATGACCGCCGCTGGTGGCCTCCATAGGGGTACGTACTACGGTACGGGATCCTATGGCGCCCTAGTTGCGACCCAGTCCTCTAGGACATCTCCTGCTAGTGTGCATGGTCCACAGCCGTCCCAGGAGTCTGCCGGAGTCCACCAGATGATGGAGTCTCTCCGTGACGACCTGCTACGACGGATCGAGCAGCAGTCTCAGCACCCTACGGACGATCCTGCGCTGATAGCACGATTGGATACGCTCGACCGCGCCATTATGGGGCTCGTGGAGACGACTGAGAGGACAGAGCGCACCGTTGGAGGGTTAGAGCTCATGGTGACGGAGTTGCAGACAGGACAGGTGACCATGGCCGAGAAGGTGAGATTGGCGCAGGATTCGATAGTCCAGAGCACTGGTAGAATGTTATCTATCATGGATTCATACAACCAGCGACTTACAGCGTTGGAGCATGCTGGTGCGGGTGCGCCTTCATCGTCGTCGACTCCGCCGCCTCCACCGCCTTCTTCTTCGACACCGACTCCACCGACGTCACAGCCTGGCGCTCCATCTGTATCGATTTCACTTGCGGAGTATGAGGAGTTGTTATCCCTTCGTCGCGGCGGTGCCCCTCCTGCACCAGATCACTAGTAGTCCTAGTTAGGACTTTTGTTTGTGTTTGTATCATCATATGTTTGTGACTTATGATTGGATGTTTGGATTTGGATGTTATTTGTGTTTGTATCGATTTGACTTGTGACTTGTTTGGATTGGATGTTTGGATTGGATGTTAATTCCTTCGTCGATAAATGTTAATTGTGTTTGGATTGGATGTTAATTAAATTAGATTAAAGCTATATGTGTAGCATCTTGAATTATGAGTGGGGGTTTGAATGCGCTGTGATTTGGAATTGTGAGTGGGGATTTGAATGTGTACCTATATGTGTAGCATCTTGAATTGTGAGTGGTAATATAGAATCTGTGTTTTATTTTTTTATTTTTTTTACAATTTTAGCGACGTTTAGCGACGCTTACTGACGTTTATCGACGTCATTTTTCGACGTTTACCGACGACAAGCTGCAAAAAATACATTTTTCCGACGTTTTTCCGACACTTACCGACGACTAACTGCAAAAAAATTACAGGTCTCCGACGCTTTTTCGACGTTTACCGACGACTAGCTGCAAAAAAATGTATGGACCTTTACCGACGTCTAGCGACTACATTCACGTCGCTATATTACCGACGAAACGACGGTAGAAGTCGGGAATTATTCCAGGACTTTACCGACGTGTAGCGACTACATATACGTCGCTAATATACCGACGACACGACGGTAGACGTCGAGAACTCACCGACGTACAGTTACGTCGCTGGATGTCGGTAATTGCGACGTTCAGCGACGTTTTTGTAATCAGCGACTAAGGAAACGGCGACAAAACTTAGACGTCGGTAATTGCGTCGGTGCTTCATATTAGCGACGGATTTTATTGTTTTAGCGACGTTTTTGGGCGTCGCTAAAACCACTTATTTTGGTAGTGTAAGGTCAAATGGCTACATGGTCAGCGAGACGGACAAGTGTGTTTACACGAAGTTCGCTGATGGAAGAGGTGTGATCGTTTGTCTGTATGTGGACGACATGCTTATCCTAGGTACGGATATGAGATGTGTCACGGAGACAAAGAGGTTCATCTCGAGCAAGTTCAGTATGAAGGACTTGGGGGAAGCTGATGTGATCTTAGGGATCAAGATCATCCGGACAGACACTGGACTAGCGTTGTCACAGTCTCATTATATTGAGAAAATGATCACTCGTTATGGGTATCGGGATCTTCCAGGGATCGATATGCCGTACAGGTGTGATGTGAAGCTGAAGCCTAATTCAGGGGAAAGCGTAAGGCAGCTAGAGTATGCTAGCATAATCGGGAGTTTGTTGTATGCTACTAATGCCACAAGGCCTGACATAGCTTTCGTCGTGGAAATGCTGAGTCGTTTCACGAGCAACCCTGGTGTTGAACACTGGAAGGCTGTGAAACGGGTTATGAGATATCTCAAGAATACTCAGACAAATGCACTGTACTACAGTGGAGATCCGCAGGTAGTGGAAGGCTTCAGTGATGCCAGTTGGTGCTCAGATTTGGAGAGCGAGAGGTCCACAGGTGGATATATTTTCACAATGGGTGGAGCTGCTATATCGTAGAAATCGAAGAAGAAGACTATGCTCTCGCGGTCATCCATGGAATCTGAGTTCCTTGCACTTGATACCGCAGCCGAGGAAGCATAATGGCTTCGGAAGCTCATGTATGATCTTCCAGTGGTTGGGGCACAAATACCGACAATACCGATATACTGCGACAACCAGACGACTGCGGCGGTGGCATCAAATGACCTTTTCAACGGAAAGAATAGGACTGTGCGATTAAAGCACAGGGCAGTACACGATCTTATTAAGAGAGGTATAATTGCAGTGATTGATGTTCGAAGTCAGGAAAATCTGGCGGATCCATTCACCAAGGGCCTCAAGCGCCAGCTGGTCGATGACTCAGCATGTAAAATGGGCTTGAAGGCATTCTGATATTAGTTATTGTATTCCTACCATAAAGTTTTATGCTATTAGTTCAAAGATTTATCTACTAGGCATCTAGCTTTTGGTTCAAGGGAGGACCATTAACTGGAAGAATATCAGGAACGGTGGGTACATGTTCTATTGGGCATGGAGAGGTTACGGACCTATAACCACTATTGTCTACTGTTGTTTTCTGCTGAAAACGGTTCCTGTGGAAAGGTTGGCTTAATTGCCTAAATGAGTTCTCAGGCAGAGTAAATGCCTGGTGTGCTTTACAGGAAGCACGATAGAACAGCACTACAAGGAGTGAAACTCCATGCTATAGTAGGGTGACACCACAATGAGGTTCCTATATATGGGGTGCTGCCCAGGAATAGGATAAAGCCTCGGCTTAGCAGGCCAAGTCACAGCGGCGTAGCACCGCAAATAGGCAGTTAGCCTAATGATGTATGTTAAAAATAAAGAGGGGTGTAGTCAGCACTACAAAGAGGAGGAGTTCCTCATGTTACAGTGGCACGACACCACGATGAGGTACCCGGTTAGGGATAAAGCCTCGGCCTTACAAGCCATGTCGTTGCGGCGTAACACCGCAAGGGAGCCTAAGGCTTCATGCTGGGTAGTTTGGCACTACAAAGAGGCAGTTGCCTCATGCTACAGTAGTATGACACTACGATGAGGTTCTCGGTACGGGGTAAGGCCTCGGCTTTAAGCCATGTCATAGCGGCGTAGCACCGCAAGGGAAGCGCAAAGTGCTTCATGCCATGTCTCTTTATAATGAACTCACCTATAGTGTATGGACAGAGATATCAGGCCGTCTCTTGAGGATAAACTTGTAGACGCCCAAAATTATACACTGAAACCAGGCTGGCACAGGGCCTTTAATGTGTAGCCAGAAGCACATGTAACTACATTATGTGAGTGGAAAGAATTTCAGCTATGATGCAGAATTCAAGGCTTAGTCCATTCTTGTATTATAGTTTGATTTTTGATCCATGCGGGAAGATTCAAGTCGTCAACGACATCTCTCCTAATGCATGATGGACAATTACTGTAGGGAACACTTATATCCATATATAGAGATATGTGGGGGATTGTTGGGTTTTTGGTTTTTCCTTTAGAAAGCTTTAGTCCCACATCGAAAAAAACAAATAGTTTGTATCTCTATATATTAGCTTTGCTATTATTGGAGATGCATATGTGGTGTGGTGGTGCACATGGGTTTGCCATGTGGGGTTATTTTTCTAATAGAAAAAAGGCTAAAATCAACAATTAAAGCATTCATGCTTTTTGCTCTTGGGAAATATATTTCCATAGGAGCTAAGTCCCGTAGGGGCTTAGCGACTCGGACTCGGACTCGGACTCGGGCTCGGGCTCGGACTCGGGCTCAAGGGCTCATGAGGCGTAATGTGGCATTTTGTTGGCGCACTTTGCACTTAGCACGTCAGCATCGTCGCTAGGCACATAGTGTGCTTAAGTTGCGCTCATTGCGCGAGCCACTTGCGCGACCACGTTGTGCGGCCCATTACGCGAGCCCAGTTACGTTGGCCCAGTTACGCAGCCTAGTACGCAGCCTAGTACGCGCAGTGTGCACAGCGTGCATAGAGTGCGCAGTGTGCGCAGCGTACGCAGTATGCGTAGAGTGCGTAGGGTACGTAGGGTACATAAAGGGGTTGTGCGTAAAGTGCAAATTATGCTTGTTACGTGAGTGGCACAACTTGCAGCAGAACGTGTCTTTACATATTCTAAGCGGTTGCTCCATGTTCGGGGTGGTTACTACCACGTTTCTAACATTGTGCTAACCGGGCAGTTGTTGCTGGGGCTTATATAAGGCCTCCTCCTCTCTTACAGGTTAGAGACTAATACACAAGTAGTAGACAGAAAGTTTACAAATGCTTAGAGGCTGTGAGAGAGAAAAGAGGTATTATACCAGCGTTGCATTTTGCACAGGAGTTCGAGTTCATCCGAGAAGTCAGTAGAGCAGAGTGTTCCAAGTTCTCCAACAAACTTGCTGGTTCCTGGAAGCTATTCGTGTGGGGCGAATAAAGCTTTGAGCAACGGTGATCATTCACCCCAGCAGGAGTTTTTCTACCTTTCGCCTGTCACTTTCTTTGGTAGTTTTATCAGGATTCTATTAGCGCACCTTCGGTGAAGTGTTTGCGTTGATATTATCAGAATTCTATTAGCGTACCTTCTGTGAAGTGTAGCACTAATTGAATTTCTCTTACGCACCTTCTGTGAAGCGTTACGTTCTGTGCACCTTCTGTGAAGTGTAGCACTAGTGGAATTTCTCTTACATACCTTCTGTGAAGTGTTACGTTCTGTGCACCTTCTGTGAAGTGTAGCACGAGTTGAAAATTCTCTTACGTACCTTTTGTGAAGTGTTACGTAATAATGATTGTTTGTACAATTATTAAGATATTTCAGTTTTCTATCAAAAAATTGTGCCCCTGAATAACACGGCGTGGCGACCGGAGAGGTCATGGGCATGGTCCGCTGTAGGGTTGCTCTAGCGGCCGTTACAGAGAAAGGTGCTAGTTTGGTCAAACGGCAAAGTGGCCGCCCGTGCATTGCTTCGATAATACCTAGGGCAGTGTCGGTGAGCTCGAGGTTTGCCGCAATGGAAGGTGACAAGCGACGACGACAATGGTAGTCACCGGCGACTTCATCGATGGTAGGACGCACAAGAGGCATCAGAGAATGTCGATGCCTGGAAGGCCACTACACGGGTTTGGCTTGGCCCTGCGCTGGACGATGCACGGCGAGGAGGCGTGCGTGGGTCTGCTGTAGAGGGGCTCGTAGGTGGAGGTGGAGAAGCAAGGTTGGTTCTGCGATGGTGAGAGGCGTAGTGTCAGTGTGGGTTACCGTGGATGTGATGGTCGTTGAAGTATCAGTGGGGTGGGAGTAGAGATATGGTTGTGAGAGGAAGAATGAGAAGAGATGGTAATACAGAAGTGGACGAGCAGTTTGTAGTCGACAGTCAGTGTCAACGACCTATAGTGGTTCCGGTGGAGTACGGGAACCGACCAGGGGATTGGACTGAGCACGGTCGAACGAGAATGGAGGCGAGGCACTTAGTCTCGTAGAACAGTCACTCATGCGCTAGACGGAGCATGTCCTGGGGCCCGGACGGGGCCGGTGGTGGCTCAGCCCTAGCACGACATGACGAGGACAAAACTGTTGTGCGATGCTGCTCAACACAGAACTGGTACGATATCCCCTACTACTCCGATGTTGGAGTTGACGCAGGTTGCTGAATGGTGGTAGTGATGATGATGTGTGGGGGGAAAGTTTTGAGTGAAGCGGATAAGTGGAGAATGAAGAAGATGAAGAAGTATAATATGAAGAAGAAAGGATGGAGGAGGAAAAGTTGCTCGGCTGCAAAGAAACAATAAGAACATCAACTTTATATTAGTTTTTTCCTACATTAATTTTTGACCACACAATTTTTGGGACCGGAGCTCACTTTATCATTTCCTATTATTCTCATACAAATCCAACCCATTCTGCATTTACCTTTTTTTTGAAATTTTGGACTCCAAATTGCATTGAAGAATTCCAACTACTAATGATGCTCTAACAGCCTGGAATTGCTAGTAGCACAAGTAGGGCGGTAAGGCACAAGTACATATATAGGTTGATAGTAGAGATATAGGCTTGCAAGAGCTGTACAGAGAGTAGTTGGGTCTTTGCATGGGAAATGGTTAATTGCAGGGTGTGTTTCCATATTTATGTAAGTTAGCAGGGGGTGAGGTGCAGGTTGTGCATGATTGGTGGTATTGGGAGGGAAGTTCATGTTGTATTGCATTGAAATGGAAGGAAAGTTAGAGGGTCGGGTATGCTAAATAGGAAAAGCCCATGGAGGTGAAAATTAAAGAAATATTGAGATATTGGTTGGGCAGGCTCGACTTAGATATGAGAAAAAAGTTCGGACAACAAATACTACACATATAGGATTGAAGACCCAAAATAAATAATTCACTATATACCTATAGGTTTAGGCCTAATACGATAATATACTATTTATGTGTACAAATATATGTAGTACATATATATATGGGCTTAAGCCCAAACAAATATATGAGTTAGATAATTACTTACTTAGTATATTAAATCCGTATTATAAATATTTAAAATAAGATAATAGAAGTTATATTACTAAACTAAAGTCCCTCGCATAACAACTAGATTGGCAATAACAAGGCCAGCATGCTAAATTCAAATGGTAATAAACACACACACACACACACACACACACACACACACACACACACACACACACACACACACACACATATATATATATATATATATATATATATATATATATATAATAGAAATGGCTCTCCACCCCAGCCCCTTCTCGCAGGTTCTCTCCCCTCCCCGCCGCTAGGCGGCCGGTGGGCCTTCTCCCTCCCCCCCTCTGCCCATGGACGCCGTCGGGCCCCCGTCGGCTTCCTCCGCCCCTACCATCAGCCTTTTCCCCCATCCGCCTAGCATCCTCCAGCCCGCCCCCTCCGCTCATCCTCCTCCGCCAGCCAATCCCTCCTCTTCGCCAGTCCCTCCCTCCCTTCCTCGGTGGCTGCCCCGCCGGGCCGCCTTCCCCCTCACCACCCCACTTTAGCCCCCCTTCCACCGACAGTATCCCCGCCCTTAATGGTTGCGAGCGGCGATCCTTCCGCCGGCTCCGGCGGTTCTACGGCTGCTCCAACGGTGTCGACGACCCACGCGGAGGGTCAGCTCTGTCCTCCCCTCGAGCCTGTTGCATTCCCTCCCTCTTCCCTACGGCATTTCAAATTTTGAATCGCCTGGGTCTGGCCTCGCCTCGAGCTTCACGCTCCACGAGGGAGGTTCAGCTTTGGGCGCATGGCCCATGTCGTCTTCGGGTGCATGGTCCTATCCTCGCTCGGGCGCATGCTTGCCCGCGGGTGCTTGGCCCCCGTCGACTTCTGTGGGTACATGGTCCGCCATCTCGTTTTCGGGCGCATGGCCCCATCCTTCCGGAGGGCGCATGGTCCATACATCCTGACGGTAGCGCATGGCTTCATCCGTATGAGGACACTCGTCACCTTGCTCACGCGCGCGCATGGCCACCAGCGTTCCTTCAGGCAGGCGCATGGCCCTCTTCCTCGGGTGCGGGCGCATGGTCCTCGTCCCCTGGTGCGGGCGCATGGCATCACCTCCCTTACGCACATTTGATGGGCGCAGGACCCCCTCCCCCTGCGACAGCCCCTCCCACGAGCGCAGGGTCTCCCTCCCCGGGTGTCTGGTCCCCTTCCTGCGCTATTTTGGACATCCCAGTCTACGGTTCATCCTCTGGCTCTAGGGCGGCGGTTCTAGCGGAACCTCCATCCCGCGCTGAAGTCCACCCCTTCTCAAATCCTCCCCCTTCCCAGCTTCGAGTGCCTCCGGCGGACCCTCCCCTTTGTGGCTCTGTCCCGGCTGTTGATCCCCTCTTTGGGGTGCCTCTGCCCCTGCCGTCACAGTCGCGACCCCCGCTCCATCATCAATCTGTCCTCCTTCTCCTGCAACAGCCCCTCCCCTCCGTGTCCTTGGCCCAACCTACGACTCCAGGCCATCTGCTCAATCTTCCCTGCCTGCCGACGGGATCCCTTCCATTCACGGTGCATCGCCTTCGACGTCCAAATCAGGTGGCCCGACACTTTCCTGCGCCGATGTGCTGTGCTCGGATCGCGCCCCCAAGAAGGGCAGCCTGTTCCTCGACGTCGATCTCCCGGAAGTGGAGTATCCTTCAGAATCCTCGGTTCCCCAGGTCCCCTTCTCTGCTCAGGAACTGTCCTCTCTATCCTCGTCCTTCCCACACACTTTCATCCTCAAATTTTTCACTGGCTGTCCGAAGCTTAATCGGATTAAAAAAAGTGATCCTCAGTTGGCGGCTGTCCGCAGAGTACAGGGTCGCTCCTCTGGACCCTAAGCATATCCTGCTGCACCTTTCCTCAGCGATCGATCATCAGACCGTGTGGTCCAAGGGCACATGTAGGGTGGACTCCCACCTTATAAAGATTATCAGGTGGACCCCAGACTTTAGTACCAAAGAAGATTCCACGATGGTCGCAGCCTGGGTGACCCTACCCAACCTTTCTCTAATCTGTTTTGTCCCCGCGGCCCTCAGGCGCATCGCCAACTCGTTCGAAACCTATATGGCAACTTCAGAAGAAACCAGCAGCCTCACTAAGGCTCATTACGCCAAGATCTGTATGGAACTTGACTTGAACAATAAGCTCCCCAATCACATCGTCCTCGAGCTGGGCCACCAGCTGCATACCCAGCGAATAGTATACGACAATCACATCATATACAGCAAATTCTGCCATCAGCAGGGACACCTAGCTGAACATTGTTTCCGTCTACACCCAGAGCTCAAGAAGATACCCACCAGGAAAGACGCCCTAAATAAGGGAGGCAACAATAAACAGAAGCAACACCCCCCGCTGCTTCTACTCCCGAACACCCACGTTAGGTTTGAAGATCAAGGGGGTTTGCCGGACAGGGCCCCCACTGTCACAATTGCGAACCGCAGCGCCCCCACATCCCTAGAACTTTCCAACAAGTTCGACGTTCTGGAGCCGGAAGCTACCGAGTAGGCTGAGGCGACAGCCACCTTAGAGGACCCGGAATCCTGCGAGCCATCATAGGCTATTATATCCTTTCAGGACCCGTCCAAGCATATGGAAGTGACCGAAGAGGCCGACACACCCAGCGATACCCTCCTGAACGAAGTCACGGACAACCTCCCCGAGTCCGTCGAACCCCTTGTCTCTGTTATCGAAGAGTTGGCGATCCTGGGACCAGAGCAGGTCCTGAGAGGAAAGCAAGTTATCGCAGCAGGATTCCCCCTACCAGCAGCTGAAGAAGAAGAGGGAGGCACAGAAGACACACTCACTTTACCCAACGGAGAGGCCTTTCTGGACTCCGTGGGAGAAAAGATCGCTCCCACAAAGGTCCACCACTCCACAGGCACTCAGGACCCCAACAACGATAAGCCCGCAGATATCACAGAGATGACAACCATCCGAACTAGATCCGCAGTCAAGCGGATTAAAAATGCCCTCAATCATAACATTAATGCTTAACATCCTCTCCTGGAATGTTAGAGGTCTGGCTAACAAACCCACCAAGAGGCGGATCATTGCCCTCAAAAAACTCCACAAGATTGACATTTTGATCATCCTCGAACCCAAGATCCCCTCCAAGAAAATCAAATCTATCGAGCTGCAATTAGGTTTCCATAATGTTGTGGCTGGCAACCACAACATTTGGATCCTCATCTCTTCTAATGTCCAGATCGGAGTTATCCGGGATTCCAGGCAAGCACTCACGTGCTGGATAGAGCACCCCTCCCTTCCAAAGTGCGCCATGCTATCCGCGGTTCACGGCAGCTGCGACATTATCGAGCACAAACAACTTTGGGATAACCTCTCCGACACCAATGTCAACCACTTCAACATTCTCTGGCTTTGTATTGGAGACTTTAACGCAATCACCTGTAGAGAGGAGAAGTCTGGGGGAAGGCCGCCCCCACCTATGGCCATGCATGACTTCAACAACTTCATCTCTAATGCCGACCTTTCTACGATCCAGTTCTCTGGGAACGCGTTCACTTTGTACAATATGCAAGAAGGTGATCATAGGCAATATTTTTGCCTTGACAGAGCCCTCACAAATTCCCTCTGGCACGCCATGGGCATCACCTCCAGACATTCTCATCTTAATGCTACTGAGTCTGATCATGCTCCCCTACTAGTTGAAATCAGTAACTCGGCCAACCAGATTAAAAAGAACTTTCGATTTCTCGACCTCTAGAGCGAACACCCGTAATTTACAAAGGTCGTCGAGGAAGCATGGAATTAGGTGGACGAAGTTGACCCGCTGATCAGAGTTGCCAGCAAGCTTAAGGCGACTCGGAAAGTTCTAGCAGAATGGAGAGGAGATAGGGAGGATCCGACAGAAGCACGAAATTCCTCTTGTTCTGAGAATCAGATCAGTTCTATTAAGGACAGGTCGTCGTATTGATGACCAAGAAAACTCTGGAGAAGAAGCAAGCTTCAATGCTCCCCAAGACAACAGAGCCATCATTGTGGGGAGGGTCAAGAGCATCAAACAGGCGTACGAAAATATTTTTTAGGAAGTCCGCACGGCGGAAGATGATGTCACCCGTGCAGAGACGCTCTTTTTGACTGACCGATCTCCGACTGCCAGGGCTGCCCTCAACCTCACTAAAGCCATCCTCAAATTCTGGCTGAAAGTAAAAACAGAATATTGGAAGCCGAAAGCGAGGCTAAAATGGGACAGTGAGGGGGATAAAAATTTGGCCTATTTCCACGCCTGTGCCAACGGCCGCAAAGAGAAGCTGACTCTTCTTCGGATCAAAAATGACTCGGGTATCATCATCAGTAACCAGCGGGATATCCAAGCGGCTGCTGCTAATTTCTACTCCCAGCTTTTCACCAAACAAAGGGTCTACAGAGACGATAACCTTCTGGCGGAGATTCCTCTTCTTATTGATGACAACGACAACACTCAGCTAGAACTCCCTCCGACCGAGCTTGAGGTTAAAGGCGCGATTTGGGCGCTAGACGCCCACAGTACGCCTGGACCCGACGGCTTCTCCGGGATATTCTTTCGATAATGCTGGGACATCATCAAAAAAGACATCCATGAAGCGGTCATCGCCTTCTTCCCGGGAGCGACTTACCCTAGGGCCATATCAATCTAATCCTCATCCCCAAAAAAGATAACCCGAAAACCTTTCGAGACTTTCGCCCTATCAGCTTGTGTACCCTAATAAGATCATCTCCAAGATCATCGCTTCTCGTATGTCTGGTTTACTACCCAAGATCATCTCCGAGGAGCAAGTGGCTTCGTCCGAGGTACAAACATCCAAGACAACATTATGCTTGCTCATGAATTTATCACCTGCATGAAACTCCCTGCTAGAGGGGGCAACATAGCGATCAAACTGGACATGGAGAAAGCTTATGACAGGCTTGACTGGCAATTCATGATTTGGGTCTTCAGGGCCTTTGGCTTCTCGGAGACTTGGACTAATATGGTGTGGAGATCGATCAGCAACTCGTGGTTCTCTACTGTCATCAACGGCCAAGCCGACGGCTTCTTCAAATCCAGTCGGGGCGTCAGACAAGGAGGCCCTTTATCTTCTACCATCTTCATCATCACAGCGGACGCTTTGAGCAGAAATCTGAATAAGATGGTCAGAACCCCGAACTTCCAACACTTCCATACCGCCAGCGGATGCCCGATCATTACCCACCTCGCTTATATCGATGACATCCTCATCTTTTCATTCGGGGATGTCGGGTCGGTGGAGGTGGTCCACAACACCCTCCAGAGATATACTGCTAGCTCAGGGTAGAAGGTGAACTCCGACAAGAGTGTTATCTACGTACATCATAACATTGGGAGAGAGTGCGGCTAATATCTCCAATATCACCTCTTTATCCATTGAACACCCTCCTTTCCTTTACCTTGGATGTCCACTGGTGTACGGTAGAACTAACGTTGGCGTTTTGATGGGCTGGTTAACAAATCAGGAAAAAGTTGGAGGGCTGGCACAACGCTACTCTATCCCCGAGTAAAAAGATGATCCTCATCAACCACGTGCTCACATCCATTCCCATATACCCTTATTGCGTGCTCCCCCCAAGAAGGTGATCCGCTTGATAGAAAGCATCCTGTACGACTTTTTTGGGGGGCAGAGCGGCGGGAACATTAAACATCACTGGGCGAGTTGGGACACCATGGCCAGGCCTACCGAGGAGGAAGACATGGGGTTGCTAGAATCTCTCACATTGTTGATGCCTTCTCCATGAAACTGTGGTGGAAGCTTAGATCGAGTCAGAATCTATGGGCCAGATTCATGAAGGCCAGATACTTCAAGCATATCCACCCATCTCAGGCCTTCCCCAAGAGCAGATCATCCGTCGCCTGGCGGCGCATTCTAACGGACGCACTATGGCCGAACCGATGATTCGTCTTATTTTGGGGAAGGACGAATCATCGTTCTTCCTTGAACATTGGGCTGGGGATACCTTGCTCCCCATCCGCACGGCGGGTTGCGAGACCACCACGATCAGGGGCCTGTAGGATCCAGATGGGAACGACTGGAATTGGGGCAGGATCCGCGATTGGTCCGGGATGAGGCTGAAGACTGTATACGTCAATACGGCCTGAAGATTGGCATCGAGGCGAACGAGCTGCGCTGGTCGGTCGAGCACTCTAGAAAATTTCGATGCACTCGACCGGGCAAGTTCGGTTCGCGGTCGCGATACTCCTTCTAGATCCTGTTCTTTTGGCAGACATGCATTCAAAGAAGTTCTATCCTAAATTTGGAGAGTACGTCGGAAGAGTTGTCCACCGACGATAATCTGCACACCATCGAATTCAGCTTGGCATCTGCATGCAATGCTGCTCAGAGTGTCAGACAGAAATGTCGACCATTCTTTTGTCAAGGGGAATTACCGCCATGGTATGGAGAAAGCTATCTCAAAGTGTAGAAGGGCGCCATGGAGTTGGCTGCATCAATGACCTTCTGACCGGCTGGGCTACAGTGTCCCATGGTCACCAAATTGTAGCGGCTGTTGCTATATGGACCATCTGGAAGAATCGCAACAAA